>CABHPQ010161529.1:3060-40270 GCA_902168405.1 Peromyscus aztecus | reverse complement strand
AGTCAGGACAGGAACTCAAGGCAGGAACCTGGAGGCAGGAACTGATGCAGAGGCTGCTTACTGGCTTGCTCCTCATGGCTTGCTCAGCCTGCTTTCTTATAGCCCAGAACTACCTGCCTAGAGGTGGCACCATCCACAGTAAGCTGGGCCCTCCCACATCAATCATCAATCAAGAAAAAGCCCTCCAGACTTGCCCTTAGGCCAACCTGGTAGGGACAGTTTTCATTTGAGGTTCCCTCTTCCTAAATGACTCTAGCTTGTATCTAGTTGACATAAAACTATCCATACCCTAATTTAATTAGGGTATTACAAGGATTTAAACTGCATAGTAAATTAAGTGGAATAATAATATGAAATTAATAATAAATGGTATATTTTACATGTCATTTAGAATACTCAGCACACATATGCATCATGCATAAGCTATAAGGTCTGGGATGTTGCTCATTCTGAGGATGGTGTTCATAGCCATGAAATAAACTTGCTGTAGGTCATATAGAGAAAGTGACAAAGATGACCTTTGAACGCAGGTTAGACTAATACTAAACAGGAACTCTTCCTATTGCTCTAAAGGCTTGACTCTAATTGGTGTCATGAAGTTACAATTTATTCAGTGATGATCTCCCAGGGAACAAAAATAGAGCTACAGCATCTTGGTGTCCACCTTGCCTGGCAGCCTGCTCTCAGTACAGAGTGTGGTAGAATAAATGTGTCTTAAATACAGCATCGTCCCACCCTGATTGGGTGAGAACTTTCTAGATGTGTTTCACTTTCTCTTTCCACATGAGCACCAACATGACTTGGGAAGAACACTGGGCCACTGGTCAGAAATCCTAGGTCCATTCATGAGCCATGCTGAGACTCCATGTCTCTAACCTGCTTCATTTTCAGTACATACACAAAATATGCCATTGTCTTTATTCACACTATTAATGGTGGATTTATTAAGGCAACTCCACGTAGTTAAAAGGGAGGTTTATTTTGGGGTAACTTATAACAGGTAAATAGGTTACAGGGTCTGGGAGAGGTGAAGTGCAGTCCAGCGGTGTTCTCTGGAGAACTCTGCTGGTCTACCATCCAGCATCCAGGATCACCAGGAACCAAGAGAGCCAGCACATCCAGATCTCCGATCTTAAGGGCTCCCATCTCGGCCCCACCTCAGAGGCAGGTCAGGCGTGACAGTTACTGGAAGCCTCACTGGGGGGAGTATTTCCAGGTCAAAGCTGGAACAGCTAGCTACCCACTACATACTATCACAGAGGAAGTGACAAGATCATATGAACCTTGGGTTTTATGTTTATTTGAAGTGGGGAAAAAAAAAAGACCACAACCCTACATGGAGCTTTTATTTCTAAATTCATCAATAATATCCAGTATTATTTTCCATTTGTTCAATCTGGCCATACTTGTAAGACAGTTATATAAATTTTTGTCCACTCAAATGTCAAATACATGGAGGCAGAGGCCACGTCTATCCTTTTCTTCAGTGTTACCTCAGCCTTGAGGACTATTTCTGAAAACAGATCATGTGCATATGAATCATGTTTAACTAGAGAGTACTGCACTTGGTTAATAGTTACCACAGAGATAATATACTCTGGCCTATCACATCGTCACCAATTATAGCAGCTTTTAGCATAAACAAGACATTTAAATCCTAAGGGATGATACCATTTTACCCCATATATAAAATGCAGATGGTAATTCTTCCCCAAAAATGCATCGCGTGTTCTTGTGAGCTCGATCCTAAGAAGAACCCACTCTCACACACTCCCACGTCTGTGTGGTTGCTACAGTTGCCTCCCTGTAGCCCACAGTCTGCCAGCTCCGCCAAGTCAGAGCTCCCATCTATTCTGTCTCTGTAGCATCCATGGCCCCTCACATAGCACTTGACAGAGATTACAGGACTTTCGTGATTACAATTTGTCCATTGACCTAGTGGTCTGCTTTATCAATATGAGGGAGATTATTATTTCTCATTAAAAGGCATGCTTCTATTTTAGGCCATGGAAGAATTAGAAGACCGGGAGGGCTGGGAATACGCTTCGTTGATTGGCTGGAAATTCCACTGGAAACAGCGCAGTTCAGACACTTTTCGCCGCAGACGCTGGAGGCGAAAAATGGCTCCTTCAGAAACACACGGTGCCGCTGCCATCTTTAAACTTGAAGGTGCCCTTGTAAGTAACCAGAAGCCAAAGGGTGAATAAGACTGGTGGAGAGAAACCGTGTGAGTGATGTAGAAAGCACAGCCAAGTCCAGAGAGGCCCATGTAACCTCAGTGCTGCACTGCTGCGAAGAGGTTGGGGAAAGATATATGCTCTGAGTGTCCAGTGACTCCCATCTTAGGAAGAAACCACTGCCGCAGGAGAGGTCTTCAGAACAGAGCTGCAGGCACATCTGTTTCTCCCAAAATTTCCCAAGTGTGTCTGCCAGGGCCCTGGTTTCAGGAAACTGGAAATTGTAGTTATTTAA
Source organism: Peromyscus aztecus (assembly GCA_902168405.1). Lineage (NCBI taxonomy): Eukaryota > Metazoa > Chordata > Mammalia > Rodentia > Cricetidae > Peromyscus > Peromyscus aztecus. The sequence continues at coordinate 37,798 of CABHPQ010161529.1, read as the reverse complement.
CAGACCAAAAGAGCTGAATATACAGACCCAGGTGGGAGAAAAACAGAAGGATGGCTCACAGAGTTAAAAAATGATTCAGGTGATGGCACAGGGAAGGAGGTAGGTTTTGGGGGTGGGGGTGCAGGTCAGTAGAAGGAATAGGAACAGCAATGAGTGATCTGTGTAACATGGCGGCCACGATCTAGTTCCATGGATTGGGGAGACGGCTCAGTGGTTAAGAACGTTTGCTGTGCAATCCTAAAGCTAACTCCTAAATGTCAAAAAGCTGGGTGTATGTGGTAGTGGATGACTGTCACCCCAGCACTGAGGAGTGGGGAAATGGTGGCAAAGGGGAACAGAAAGGTCACCGGGGCTCGCCACTGGCAGCCAATCTAGCCAAAAATAAGTAAGCTCCAGTTCAACACGACCCAGTCTCCAGGGAATGAGAAAGCAAGTAATAGCACAGAACACCGGATGTCCTATTCTGGCCACACACACAGCTGTGCATGGATACATACACATAGGTGCACACACATCCCACTCACAGACACACGGAGGAAGGGAGGGCCCGGGGGAGTGGAGAGGACCATTTCTAGTACAGTCTGTTTTCTCCTCTGCGCTCTGACCCCACCACACTCTGCTGCTCTGTCCTCCTTCTCCCAGCCTTGGAGAGCATCCGCTATTTCCCCATTATCTCAACAGTAGGGTTTGGTAAACCTGGACTTGAGGCTTCCACCTCCTGCTCTGTCACCTTCTAGCGGGGTGACTCTGAAGAGGTCACTCACTGCCCTGCGTGTTACTCACCTTGGAAAATGGAGTGGTTCATGATAAAATCTGTCCTCAAAACCACTGTTGCGATTGTTTGATAGTCTCACCTCTTGGCTTGCTTGTTTTTAGGTTGTGGTGGTGATGATGGTGATGATGGTGATGGATGATGGTGATGAAGGTGGGGATGATGATGATGGATGATGGTAATGATGATGATGATGATGGATGAGGGTGATGATGATGATGATGATGGATGATAGTGATGATGATGATGATGATGATGATTTCCTCTTACTTTAGGGGGCAGACACCACAGAGGATGGAGATGAAAAGAGCTCGGAAAAGCAGAAACACAGTGCCACCACTGTGTTTGGAGCAAACACACCCATTGTTTCCTGTAATTTCGACAGTAAGTTTTAAACACAGCTGTGAATTCTGCATCTGTCACTTTCGTCTCTAGAAAACTCTTCAGATCATCAAATGTGATAAAAATTTCACTCAGATGAAAGGTGACTTTCAAGTTTTTCAGTCAATGAAGATTTTTAAAATGCATTCTGGAAAATTGTCATATTTGGGATGAAGAATGATTAAATCACTGATTTTACTGTCTGTCTAAAATATACTCATTCTAGCAAGAAAAACCCTAAATTATTATCTTAATTACAGAAAAAAGGCTAAAATTTTAAGGGAAATTGCTCTCAATGTCAGCCTTCAAGAATTTCAGAATGTTATTAATAATGGTACATGTTTATGTATGTCTTAATATGTACCAGATAGTCAAGCATTCCTGGTTCTGGAATTCATGCATTCAGTCACGATACTCTGCTACCCCTCAAACTGTGTGTGTGTATGTGTGCACATGCATGCATGTGTATATATGTGTAGGTCTGTGTGTATCTGTGTGTGTGCATGCATGCATGTGTATCTGTGTGTGCATGCATTAATAAGAGGAGTTTGAAAAATTTTAGAAGTCAAAGAAATGTTTAGCAGAAAACTATCCCAGACCTGGGTCTAATGTAGCATCTAGGCCTTGCTCAGTGACTGTTAGAGACTCATGCTCATAGGAGAGTCTACGATGAGCAGCTGTGCACTAAACCCAGGAAGTTCATAGCAGAACTAATGTTCTTCTGATTGCCATGCTGGCATTGGGATTGTCACAGCAGTTACTTACTTGATTTTATTTTATCTTTGGAAGGGGTTTCTGTATGTAATCCAAGCTGCCTCTGCCTATTGCATGCTGGAATTGAAAGTGTGCAGCACCACACCTGCCATATAGTAGTTCAAAGTATACCCCTGTTACATGCTCCCCTGCCTCTTATATGCATTAGCTCCACCCTAAGACTCCCCTGCCAACCCTGCTTGTAACTGTCTCGTGTTATACGTACATACATGTGATAAAGTTTAATTTATAAATTAGACACAGTAACAAGTAAATAGCAGTAACATGATAAATATGAAAAACAGTTATTAATGAGCTATAATAATGTGCCAGTATTACTACTCTTGTGCTTTGGGTTTTTATTAAATAAATAAGTGTTACTTAACAACAGCCCTATAATATAACCACATCAGTCAGTTTGATAACTGAGATAAGGAACTACTGAGTGACTAATGGGCAGGCAGCATATACAGCATGGATACACTGAACAGAGGCACAACCCACACATCCCAAGGGAGACGGAGCTGGGTGCTTTGAAACTGATCACACTAGAAGACTTGCAATATGAAACTTGTGAATTATATATTTCTGGACTATTCCACTGTTTACATTGGAATTTAGACAAACATTCTAATGTTTGTGACCTGAGATTGACTATGGGCAGCTGAAATATGGGAAGCAAAACCATGGATAAGAGGACCACTGTAAGTTTTGTTTTGTTTTGTTTTTATAAGAAACCACTATGTTGGGAATATTTGTGCTTTCTGCTGTGGGGAAATAGATAAGCGCGACCCACGTGTCTGAAACACATGCCACCTCCAAACATTCCTGTAGCATGAATCTTAGAAGGTCTTATTAATAAAATCAAACCCAAGCCGGGTATTGGGGTGAACACTGGAAGGTCAGAGAGACAGAATAAGCCACAGCTATCTCACCTCGCCGGATCCTCAGCTGGTCTTGCTTCCTCAGACTGGAATGGAAGCCTCTATGTCCTCATATCCGAATGACTCTCAGCTGAACTGCTGCTAGAAGTCTGAATGCTTAACCAGCCCAAATGCTTCTCCAGGCCAAATGCCTCTCCAGGGCAAATGCCTCTCTTGGGCAAATGCCTCTCCAGGGCAAATGCCTCTCTAGGGCAAATGCCTCAAGTTTCTAGTCCTCACGCCTTATATACCTTTCTCCTTTCTACCACCACTCCCTGGGATTAAAGGTGTGGGTCACCATGCCTTCCAGAACAACCTTGCTAACAGTGTCTTATTTCTCGTCTCATCTTTTCAGGAGTCTACATCTACCACCTGCGCTGCTACATTTATCAAGCTCGGAACCTCATGGCTTTGGACAAAGACAGCTTTTCAGGTGAAAGGAAATCCCCGATACACTATTACATGGCGGGCCAGCTTGTCTCTACTGCCCATCAAGTAGTTTTGTGTTTTGTTTTGTTTTCATTTCTTATAAGAGAACCCTTTTCATACGGAGACTACTTTGGTACATTGGAAGAAAATGGCCCAGTCATTATCTAAGGAATTACCAACTGCTTTAAGAACTGTTCCTGGGTACTAGAATACACAGGAGATACATGGCCCCTGGACACTAATAATTACTTATTGAGCAATAAAGTGCCATGAAGAGCAACTTCTGTGCTCTCTCTGTGTGCATGGCTGCTTTTTAACCCCGGGTCCTGCCTGGGCCGATTGGTAAATGAAGATTCTTTACATTTGTTGGTTATGTTCTCAAGATGATTAAAAAGATCACACAGCAAGCCCGTGAGCCCATAGCACCTGGCTGTGGCCATATGTAGTATCTTTTTGCCTCCTCTGCTGTCCACCCCACCCTCACCTCCACCCCGACCCCAGCCACCTTCTAGCACTGTGTAACTGTGAGGCCTCAATGTCCTCACATTGGTGCTCCACATGGTTTTTGGCTGTGCCCCTTCCTCTGAACGTACAGATAGTACAGGGACCATCCTGGGCTATTAAGGGACCTTCCACTCAGAGATCTGCAAGCCAGCAAAGCTTGCTTGGTTTTTCTATGGAGACAGCTCTTAAAACACTTGCCTAATACTATCATGTACTTGTATCAATTCTGAACTGTGTCCCAAGTATCCCTCTTAATCAGTATTTGTGAATAATTTCCTTCCCTAATAAATTAGACAAGATTAGCTAGATCTAGTCTACAAATTAGACCTTGATCTACAAATTAGATAAAGATTATCCTATTCTGTGGAACAAAGCTTCAAAAATGTTTTGAAGACGTTTTCAAATAGTATCCACCAGGGGGCTCTCCCTCACTGTAGATCCAACCGGAATGTTTAGAAAACTCTTCACTGATGTTTGCATAAAACTTTAAGCACATTTCTCACAGTTGGAGGCACAAGATTTATCCATGAAGCAAAATAAAAAAGTTCTAGTCATGTGATGGCTACCTGCAATGCTAAAAGCTCCCCCTTGACATACACAAGAGCTTCAAGTTAGATGTTATTTTATTGCTGGAAAATGTCAACTCTTTGGGAAACTGTGAAATGGTTTATTGTAATTATTTATCATGTAGGAGAACACAGAATACTTCTTGGTATATAAGACTGGAAACACTTTTCTGCTGTTACAAGCTGTAGATTCTGAGAGCAGCTGAGCCTTTCTTAATTACTGCTATATTCTTAAAACCTGGCACTCAAATATAAAACTTTCTGAATAGATAACAGTAGAAGCAAAAGCATGAAATATACTGAGTTTTTGTTTTATTTTGCTGTTGTTTTTGTTGATTTTATTTTTTGAGACAAGTCTTCTCTGTATAGCCCTGGCTGTCCTAGAACTTGATTTGTAGACCAAGCTAGCCTTGAACTCACAGAGATCAGCCTGTCTCTGCCTCCCCAGTACTGGGACTAAAGGCGTGCACCATCACTCCCGACTTATAAACTGGTTATTTATCAGCTTATCAAAACAGTAGAAACAAAAGCATAAAAATAACTGATATTTATCAGTGATATGGATAATAGCTCTGTCCTAAGCGCCTACATTTTTCACACCATCTCATCTTCTACCCACTGGGAAACAGATACAACTTTCATGGTACAGAGGAAGGAACCAAAAAAGATTAACTATTTAGGAATATTAAATACTTAGGAAGATTAAGTAGTTTTTCTTCCTGTCATGGGGACAGGGGTTTGCCACTACATGCGCCTGCTTGCAAAGCTTATACTCTCGATCGTGAAAGCGCGTGTGCCTGATTAACTTTGATGGGGATAAGGATACTCCAGCGAGACACGCCCTTGCACACATCAGGGCTTCCCTTAGGTGCCTCTGACTCACCATGATACCTTTCTCTGCGATGCCCTGCTTTCTAGAGTCCTTGTCTTCAAATGGTTAATGAAAGCACATGACCACTATGTCCAGAGGAAAAGCAGCCTTGGGAAGAAATGAGCTGTCCTAGAAAGGTAGACTTCTCCATGACTCTATTGTTATTACCCTTTTCTGTCCGTAGATCCATATGCTCACGTCTCCTTTCTCCATCGAAGCAAAACCACGGAGATCATCCACTCCACCCTGAATCCCACCTGGGACCAAACAATTATATTTGATGAGGTTGAAATCTTTGGGGAACCCCAAACAGTCCTACAGAACCCACCCAAAGTGATCATAGAACTTTTCGACAATGACCAAGTGGTAGGTAATATGAAATTTTAAGATGACTTGGGGACATGGTAGAAGGCCGAAGGGTTACTTGATCAAGAGTTTGTGTATGGTTTACTTCTCTAGGGAAAAGATGAATTTTTAGGTCGAAGTATTTGCTCTCCTTTGGTGAAACTGAACTCAGAAACAGATGTTACTCCTAAACTTCTCTGGCATCCCGTTATGAATGGAGACAAGGCCTGTGGGGATGTCCTTGTGACGGCAGAGCTGATTCTGAGGAACAAGGTACACATGACTCTGTTCTTGCTGATGTATTCCTTGAGCTGCTTGAATGCATCCTAGTAATTGCAGGCACCCTCTGCTTTAGTGAAAGGGAAGTATTGACAGCTTGTGCTTGTTTCACAGGATGGCTCCAACCTTCCCATTCTTCCCTCTCAAAGAGCACCAAATTTGTACATGGTCCCTCAGGGGATCAGGCCCGTGGTTCAGCTCACCGCTATTGAGGTATGTATTCTCTCCAGGTTTTACTTGATCAAAGCAAAGGGTAGAACAAAGCAAGAACTGTTAACGTAGGGAATGGCATCATGCTACGTCTATAAAATCTCCCCTCCCCCCCAAATAGAAATAGTTATAGAAAATGGAAGTCTTAAAGCAACAAGAAGCAGATTTCTGAGATTTGGGGAGGTTTGCCAGAGAAAGAGAAGATGGCCCAAGAGAAAGTGCCTGTGTGAACAGAGAGAAGGCCTGCAAGAGAGGCAGAGGCAGGGAATGGGGGAGCTTGTGGACAGTGGCGACATGAGAGATACTTAGGGCAGGCACGGGCTGGTGGAGATAACCTTGTGTCTTGATAGAGTGTCCCTGGTAAGGCAAGCATGGTTAGCTCCTCTGTTTTGCTGGACGTTCTAGAAGACAGACACGGGAAGCTTCAAACGGCAGCTACCAGTTTGGAATGCTTGCAAGTCCCTTACCGGAGAAGAGGTTTATGTTTGATCCTCCAAATTGCCCCACAGTAGATCACAGCATTCTTCCTGTTTGCAGCAGACGCTACAGAAGCTGACTGACTGTCAGCATTTACAGCTACGCTGCTCTTTTTTAAGCTCTCCAACAGAAGGAAGGGTAGAACTACTTCCTCTGTGTGTCCACAGGCTCCTGAAGATAACATTCCCTGGTGCTTTAGATGAGTGTGCCTCAGTCCATCTTAAAGACTGTCTGGTGATTGACACTGGATTTCTGCTTATATGTTTTGTTGTTCTTGGTTTTTTTTTTGGGGGGGGGTGTTTTTTTGTTTTTGTTTTTGTTTTTGGTGTTTGTTTGTTTTTCAAGACCGGGTTTCTCTGTGTAGCCCTGGGGGTCCTGGAACTCACTCTATAGACCAGGCTGGTCTCGAGCTCAGAGATCCACTTTCCTCTAGGTGTGTGCCACCACCACCCAGATTTATATGGCATTTTTAATATGTCAGGTTTCCTTCCCTTCTCTTTAACTTGTTTTCCCAGATTCTAGCTTGGGGCTTAAGAAATATGAAAAACTACCAGATGGCTTCTATCACGTCCCCCAGCCTCGTGGTGGAGTGTGGAGGGGAACGAGTAGAGTCAGTGGTGATCAAAAACCTTAAGAAGACGCCCAACTTCCCAAGCTCTGTTCTCTTCATGAAAGTGGTACAGTATCCAGACTGCGGGAGCCCATGTGTGTCCACACCTGAGGTGTGAGTGTGTACTCCATGTGTGTCCACACCTGAAGTGTGAGTGTATACTCCATGTGTGTCCACACCTGAAGTGTGAGTGTATACTCCATGTGTGTCCACACCTGAAGTGTGAGTGTGTACTCCATGTGTGTCCACACCTGAAGTGTGAGTGTATACTCCCATGTGTCCACTCCTGAGGTGTGAGTCTATACTCCAGGGGTGTCCATTCCTGAACTGTGGGTCTATACTCCCCCACAGTTGATTCATTTCCAGAATCCAGTAGACAGAAAACCTAGCCTTATAGCGAACATGCCGGGCTTCCCTCTCCTTAGATTATCTGGAGCCAGCTTCTGAGAGCTTCCCGCAGCTCCCGTGATGGGGAAGTGTCTATGACAGCACTTGTTTCTCCAGCGAGGGTTTGGTCTCTACTATAACCCCTTAGTCAACCCCTCCAGGCTAGATTGTTGACTCCAAGTGGTGCAACTGTGTGTAGGCCAGAACCTTCCTTCCTGCTAGGGTCTGGATATCTGGGAAAGGAACAGCTGTGGAGGAACCCAGAGTGGGTGGTGGGGCATGGTCATGACTATGTCCATGACATGGAACCTTCTTTGGTCCTTTGAAGTTACCTCTGGTTATTAGAAGTGTGAGGCATCAGACAGGACTCACACACTTCTACCTATTATAAATAGAACAAGAGGAAACCAACTTGTCCATTTTTAAAGAAATGAAATCCTTAACTTGTATGAAGTTTTCGTCTTTACATTGCTGTATAAAAGATGCACAGCAGTGATACTTCCTTAGCTGACGAAGATGGAAGGATAGAACTGTCCCATTCCTTCCCTAACTCAGCCATTTCCTTCGTGTCCCCAAACCACTGCTCTTGAACCTTGGGACCATGTGGTTTAACCCCTTGTTTTGCAGAGGAGCCAGCTGAGGACTAGAGAGGAGAGATGGCTTCTCAGGCCTCTGAGCAAGCGTGCATCCTTCTGCGCCTCAGTAGCCAGCTCTAATGCTATCCACAACTCCAGCTCAGTACTAGGCACATTTATCACACGTCCTTCACCTTGGAAGGAATGGAAAGGTTAACTAATGTCTAACTAATGAGGACACAGCAAGCGAGTGGCCAGAGCTTGGACTGGGGTCCTTCCACTCCAGAGCCAGAACTCTTTCCCCATGCGCTGCAGACAGACAGCCCCATGGATGTGCAGACGCAGAATCCTAAGTAGTCATCCCTAAGACACTCTGCCTATCCATGTCTGCTCTCTACCCTCCTCCCCTTACCACCTCTAGTTTATAACCTAGCTTGGAGTGAGAGGAGGCGGTCAGGGAACCCCGTCGTCTATTCCAGTGACAGACATTCATCCAAACCACAATCAAGCTTCCACGTGAGCCCGTGTTCTCCAGTTAGGGCAGTGTCATCAAGGCCTTGACATTCCAGGAGCAGTGAAGGCAAAATGAGCGTCTCTTTTGGCTTTGACCTTTGAGCACTGAAGGACTCCCAGTCTGTTCTTTCTCTTGAAGGTTCATCTATGTCTCCACCATTCCTAAGTTCTGCTTAAGCCCTGGCTAGCAGATAACTAAAGTCCTGCACAGTTACTACCATTGAAACTCCCTGTGGGAGGAGAACGGGGTCAGTGACGAAGACTCAGTCCACATTATGCTGGCTGTGTACACTCTAAGTGCTTCCCATGTGGACCCCACGACTCTACTGTTAATGATGAAGTAACCGGGCACAGAGCCTTAGAAAAGTTCCCCAAGGTCATGCACTCTGCGACAGCAGAGGTAGGATTTGATCTCCCAGAGCCCAGCTGAAAGAGGATGCTCTAAACTCTGGGCAACTACCATGCACCCCAGGCACTGGAGTACTTAATGGAAGGTCCCTTGGGTTATATTTATAGGGCACAAAGAATCTGGGCTGGTCCCTTGGGAGAATTGACTAGCAAAATTATCCCTGTCAGATCTTGGAAAAAAAGAACACCTGTTTTTGTGATCCCTAGTTCTTGCCCAAGGAAGAACTGTACATGCCTCCACTGGTGATCAAAGTCATTGACCACAGGCAGTTTGGGCGGAAGCCCGTGGTTGGCCAGTGCACCATTGACCACCTGGACCGCTTTCGCTGTGATCCGTATGAGGGAAAGGAGGATATTGTACCACAAATAAAAGGTATGTCTGTAGGCAAGCCTATACATTACTCTTTTGAGCTTTTCACACCTAGTCAGATTGAATGTTTACCAACCATATTCATTGTCTAGATGCTACAGAGGAAGGAAGTTGTGATTTACAGTGGACTAGGTAACTCTTCCAGGGAAATACAGATAGTCAATGGTGCAGCCAGCCTGAACTCTTGAACTACTTTCAGGGGCAGAATCCTGTGCTCCAGAGGCTACCCTCTAGCAGGTCTTGCTCCTGCACAAACATAGGATGTCTTTTGAGGGAATGTTTCCTGCTACATGAACTTTCCTATTTGTCTTTGAAGAAGGGTCCTGGAAATTCAGGGGATACTGTTCCTACATCAGCAAAAGGGACTGAGACATTCAGCCTCCAACAAATGATTGCTGAATGTTCATAGAATGTTGTTCATTGGTCCAAATGTTGGGGAGACCAACGGACCAAAACATTCTTGTCCTCTAAGTCCAAGAGCCCAACAAGGAAATGATTGTGTGTAAGTCAATGCTGTAAATACTTTGGTGTGGAGGCACAGGGTCTCCTGTCTGTGGAGACAGAGATCCAGACCATGAGCCTTAGAGGAGGAGATTTTTCTTTCTAAATGACAGGGTTTTTCTTTATAGTACAGGATGACCTTGGACTCTGCATTCTCCTACCTCTCCCTCTCAAGTGCTATGGTTACAGGTTTGTTTTTCCTGGCCAGCTCTAGGGAGGAGATTGCTATCCCAAGTCACTTTGTCTGTGGGCCCGCTTCAGCGACGCTTGACAAAGATGTTGTGAGGTCATTGGAAAGAGATCCCATTGTTAGCCACACAAGAAAACTTTAATAATTTACCTTAGGTTGTATAGTTAGTATGCATGTAATAGGGAAGGCTATAATATTTAACTTAGACTTCAATTATAATACCTAATGATACAGTGTTTTGCCCTTACCTATTCAATAGATCTTTGTTTTTATTTTACCATATACTTAATACTGTGTTAAGGGCTGGGGATGCAGTCACATTAGTGTCCATGATCCTAGATCCTTTGTCTTCATGAGTTTGACCTTGGTTGAGGATTGGAAAATTCTATTCATTTACCACTGAAAATTCTATTCAAGCTATTAAGATTGAAATGGATATCTTCTGTTTAAGCAGATATGCTACAAGTAAGTCCTGGGCTATCCTCCAGAAGGCTTAGTATTGATATTACAGAGCCTCTAAAATCTATCTGCAAGAAGAAGAAGAAATATATCAGGCACATTTGAGCAAAACCCTACATGTATTCTCCCAGTTAGTGATACTGCATAATTAAAATGATGTACACATTGGAGAGCCACAGAAGAGAAAAATCTGGCATTTTCTTAAACCTAAGAGTAAAGTCAGGTCTGCAAGCAAACCTTGGGTAATCTAAAGTGGAGAACTGGCATTTTGGAAGAGATTTGCATACAGAGGTATTCATGCATCCTTGCCCATCTGGCTCTTGAGTCTTGTGAGACTGAAGCAGCCTGCAGTTGCAGATGAGCTTATATTAGAAGTGTCCAGGCAACTTGTCTATCTGAGGGTGCCAGGCAGATGCAAAACTCCACCTTAAAACAACTGGTGTGTCACAGATGCTCAGTAGATGCCCGGTTCCTTCCTCTACCTGAATGTTTCTCTGACATTCATTGAGTGCCTACTCTTCCCTGGGCTCTGGGGTGATTGATAACAAAGAAACCAGAGTCTAACAGATCTAGTCTATGAACTTATTTCCATCCATCAAGGCTTAACCTGGAGCAAATAACCTGCTTTCATGTACATTTTTATCTTTAAGATTAAAGATGATCAAAGGGCTGGATGAGATCATGAAAACAATGTGCTTAATTAGCCCATTGCAGGGAGCATGGTAAACTCCCCTCCCCAAAGTACCTTCCTTCCCGTCCTTCATGTCCTAAATGTCCAATGCCTAGGTGGGTTACAGGAATGTCTTTGGTGGAGTTTCTTCTGTCTGGGTTCTTACCTAGGACCTCAAGGGTCTTCTTCAATTATTCATCAGTGACTTCAATATTCCTGTGGCTCCACCCCGGCATCAGGCTGGGCCCTTGGCACCCACCTTTGACTGAATGAGATAAACTGAATGACTCAGGGCCTGTTCCTGTTCCTAAGCTCTTACTCCCAAATCCAGAGTTACATACATCTGGGAAACTGCGTGTAAGATGACAGCACGGACCTTCTCCCTCTGCATGCACTGGGAGAGCTAGGGCTGACCAGACAACAGCAGCTTCACACTGCTGAAAAGAAACACACCCCTGCTTTTCCTCTTCCTCCTCTCCCTTCCCTTCCCTTCTTCTCTCTAATCACCTTCTCTGTCCTCTTTCTTCCTCCGCTCCTCTTTTGTGTTTCTCTAGCCCATGTCCTAAGAAAACAAGGGTCTTTTAGACACAAGTTCGCCATCCTCAAGCCCACTCCTACATAATCAACACAATCCTTTTAATTGTTTTTATTACTCTGTGTGTGTGTGTGTGTGTGTGTGTGTGTGTGTGTGTGTGTGTGTGTTGCCTATGTGAAGGGCAGAGGGCCACTTGCAGTCCTCTCCTTCCACTGTGTAGGTCTGGAGAACCAAACTCAAGCCATCAGGTTTGGCATCAAGCACCTTTACCTGAAGAGCCATCTCTCTGGTCTCCAACACAATTCTTTTTCAAGCACTTGTCATGGGTAGGAATTGTGTTAACTACCCAAAATCCAAGAAAAATGGGCCAGATAGGCCCCTCTAAAATGTCTAAAGCCGGATGCTATACTGAGAAGGTGATGAGTGTAGGGTCATTTTCTGCATCCAGGTATGGTCCTCCATTGGAAAGTCTCACCCAGGTTAACTCTATCATCCATGCTGGGGCTGCTCAACTTGAACATGGAACAGAATGTTCTCCAGGATGTTGTTCTAAGTGTCCTCTATTATAAAGTTCTTTGCCTTGCAGCCTCCCTTATGTCTGCACCCCCATGCCGGGATGTTGTTATTGAAATAGAAGACACCAAACCATTATTGGCTTCTAAGGTAGGTTGTATTCCAGATGTATAAGCAATGGGTGAACTCAAACAACCATTCAAGGCTATTAAGATAATGGTCATCAAACCAAGTTACAAGGACTAAATAGAAACAAGATCTGAATCTTGTATTTGTCCGCAGTTACAGTGACATCATATCAATCAGGGCTTCTTAAAAATTTTCCATTCATAACCCCTTTTCACCCGAGAAATTTTTACACAACCCCAGGTATAAAGGTATATAATATAAGGTATATAAATCAAGCATATACTAATAATTAATTATAAAATTTTATCAATAATTCTTTGCTAGTCATAATTTTACCATTTGTCTAAAACAAAATCAAGTTTGTATTCTAATGAGATAGACATGCTTGTTCATTTTTACATGAAGAATTAAGTCTCGGCTGCATATGTAATTCTGCAGGACATAGAGCATCATTAACAATTTTCAGGGTTGATTAATATTTTGATTTATAATCATCAACTCTGAGATTCAACTTTGCATAAATGTGTAGAACTAATACAAAATGGCAGAAGTATGTTTAGGGCTGCTTCAGAAATGGTTGGAAATACTGTCCTAAATTCAAGCCAAAATTCATTTAACTTTTGTGTGTGTGTGTGAAACCCAAATCAACAACTCAGAGAAATCTTTAAAACTCAAACATTCTAACATAACACAATCTAAAGATAGACTAATTTGATACTTATATGTTAAAGAATATGGCAGGAAAATATCATGTCTTTATTTATTTTCCATTAAACCATTATGTTTCTATGCGAGCAGAAAACTCGGTGTGTAAAAATACTGCAGTTCATAGCATAGACTGGTCTTGGATCTGAGCCCAGGTGTTTCGGGTGGTATTCGCCGGTGTTGTGTGATGTGACTACATGCACAGAGCAAAAATGCATGCATGGGCTGTGAGTTCAGAACCAAGGCTGCAATGGAGTTGCATGGTGCAGTCTGGGTGAGCATTGCCAGAGGCACATTGGATTCACTACACATTTTATTTTTAGCTAAGTTTTAGTTGTTGCATATTCAGAAACCTTTCACTATTGTTAAATTTTCGGTGACCTCCCCCCTCCCCCCCGTGATATTCAGGTACCCAACCCCAAATCATAACCTACAATTTAAGAGGTTAAGCTATGGAATAGTGGCCTCAGTCCCCACTACTCAGTCACCTAGGATACTTAAAACGTTTTCCATGTACGTGATGCAAACACATGTATTCAGAACTGAGAACCACTGTGGGAGGCAGCCCAAGTGATACCATGGGTTAGAAGCTTCTAGAACTAATTGAAACATTGCAACAATAGTCAGAACACACATGTCAGGATTTTCCTCTATGTGAGGTGGGATTGCCATGGCTTGGAATGATCCTATTTGTCAGTATATGGAACATTCCAGGTTTTTATATTCACTGTGGAGAAAGGTGGGGAGAATCCTTACTCAGGACCCAGTCTGAAAACCATCCCAGCCACTTCTACAGGAAGGAACAAGAGAACGTCAACCCAGAAAAAAGAAAACACCAAATAGCTCCCTGTTTCCTTTGGCATTTATAAGAAACTTTCACAGCATGTTTTAATATGCAAACTGACTGGAAAATGTACGTGATTGCACTTTAATGTGTTATGTCCATAAACGGTACCTTTAAAAAACCCACTTCTTCCCCCTGCACAAACTCACTAACAATTGGACCGTATTAAATGTGGGCTCCACAACCAGCACTGGATGGCTGTGTGCTTGATTCTACTATGTGGCGAGTCTACACGGTCACAGATGACAATATCGAATTCCCAAACCCCATAGGGCAACATGACTATGTTCACTTACTGAAAATGGTCCCAATTAGTCTCAATAAGACAGTAGTTGCCTAGGGAGAAGTTATGTATAATAGACTTAAGAATCTTCACGGTGATTTTCACAACTACTCTGGGAAAAGGCAGCGTAAGCCCTTACTCGATACTCTGCCTCCAGCTTCCCGTCAACCATTGCCAATCAATCCTTCCTGCATGCCTTCTGTGTATCCAGTCACCCTCAGTAGTACTAGGGAACAAGGCAAATAATGTCAGTACTGCCTGCAGGTATTTCCACTCCTTTCTTGACAGTGCTCAGACTAGGCTACTCCAGCAACACCCTATGAAAGGTTCCTTTGTGCCAGCTTTTAACCGGAAGGAGCAGCAGGCCAGGAGATGATCATGTTAAGTCATTCCCATTACACTATAAATGACTACAGCTGGAGTGCTCCCCTTACACCTAGTTGATAAGAAAAGATGAAATCTCCTCTAAACACCCAAGTCCCTCTCTTTGTCAAGGTAGACATTACATATCTCTGTAAAATCCAATGAGCAATGCTGAGATTTGGAAGAGCTTACTAATGCCCTTTATTACATGTATCACTTGTACATGTAATGTACACATATTACCACTAACTCAAATAAGAACTCTATCTGGATAAACTGAATGAGTCTGTTTATGCTGTTGCTGAGGACTGGAGGCCGGAGGCTGAGTCTTCCCGGGATGACGTCATCCTCTATGATGTCTGTGGGAACTCTTAACAGATGATTTTAGCACTATCAAAAGAAAAGCAGGAAGTGAGGATGTGGGGCAGATTGGTAAAGTGCCAGCCAGACAGCACAGACATTCCTTCCTGGCCATCTCAACAACTGCCTTCCAATTCCAGTGCCTAAGCAGTATGTCTACAGCACTCAGCAAAATGGCTTCTCCAAGGACAGTGCATGTATGTATAATAAGATGCATGAGGCTGCATGGGCCTGGGGGAACTTGATCCAAGGACCTCAATTCCTCCGGGGTCTATTAGTAGATTTTGGAGTGAAAGGTGACCTTTAGACAATAATATCATTTTAAGCAGCAGGGGAGACTGGCCTGTGCCACGTAGTCCTTTGAATTGGATTTTCAAGTTCATTTACTAGATTGGAAAAAAGAGAAAGTCCCACGAGTGGCTGTCCTTCCTTTTCCGCATGGGATAATGAGCAAGCAGACATGAAGGAAGCCTCCTGGGCCAGCTCTAAAATTGAAAGTCAGCAACTTGTCTGGATGCTTTTTAAACACGGCCTGTTCTTTACCCCAAATCAGTTCTGTATAACCGAAAATAAACATGAATGAACAAACTAAATATCTGGATTCAAGACGTTGAGACTATGAAAAGATATTTTTTAAAAATTCCTCTCTCCAAAATCTCACTCCAACTGTGATTATTTAACCCTAATCTTGTTTTGGAATGGATCTAATCAAAAGAATTGCTACATCTCTTTCTCTCTGCCTCCCTTGGCAATTCTGTTATAATAAGGGTCAGTCTAGGTAGAAATACTGAGGACCTGAAGAAGCCCACGGTCCTCCACACAGCAACCACAAAAGTGTGGTAGTGAACCGTTGCTCTTAGATTGGAAGTGAAGTTGGAATTTCAGGAAGGGGGACTGGGTAGCATTTTCTTAAACTGGCTTAGGGTGAGCTTAGCCAGTGTCCCAGCAAGTACCAGGAGGAAACTCAAAGTCCACCAGACTCCAGCTCTTCCTTCTCTCATTCCCGGATGAGCCCTAACACCAGGGGCAAATTCTCCTTGCAGAAATCTCAGTGGGAGGATTTGGCTAACGAGAAACCTAACAGCCTTGTAGTAGAAGACTGTTCTCATATCAGTATATATGTGGTATCCTCATAAATAGAGGTATGGGGAAAACAGAAAAGTATTGACATGATGACCTGCAGCCACACACACCTGTGACAGGAGAGTTCTTGAAGGGATGAGATTGAGGTTGTACTGGGGCTATGCTTTTGAAGCTACATGAGATGAGGGGTTGGGAGAAGGAAGATGAGTAGCTCCCTCACACCCCTCCTGAGCACCTACTGTGTTAGCTGACCACAGTACAATCCAACCCCACTGAAAACACAACATGGGGGAATACCTCCAAGCCATTCAAGGACTGTGTGGAACTCCTCGGTGTATTTCTAGAGAAGAATTCTAAGATATGTTTGGTGATGAGATGCTCTTGACTAGAATAATTAGATGATCTGTTAAATGTTGATAATATGAAACATGCAGGAAAATAATGTTTCTTACTCTCTTTCTTTTTAAACCTAATGTTCATGGGATCTTAAACCAAATATCCATGTGACCTGTATATGGTTTTCCTTACTACTGACCTCATACATTCAGCTGACAGAAAAGGTAACTATTGTACATATTTTTGCACATCTAAGACTCATGGGGTTAGGGGTGCTTCTCAAGAGTAAAGAGCTTGACTTTGCTTTTTTGTTTGTTTGTTTTGTTTTTTGTTTTTTGAGACAGAGTTTCTCTGTGTAGCTTTGCGCCTTTCCTGGAACTCCCTCTGTAGTCCAGGCTGGCCTTGAACTAACAGAGATATGCCTGCCTCTGCCTCCCGAGTGCTGGGATTAAAGGCGTGCGCCACCACCGCCTGGCAAGAGCTTGACTTTGCATGTGCAAGGCCCTTGGTTCAATTTTCAATACATGTATTTTCTGTCTACAATTGGTATGTAAAGTTTTTTTTCCCTAAGTCCAGGGATGGATTGATGATCTATAAAGGGCAAATAACTCGTTGTAACTGCACACACACACACACACACACACACACACACACACGAATATACATCTAAAAACATATGTAAAGATGCACATGTACATAAGCATTTACTTATACACACAAATCTGTAAATACTTCCTCCCATGTACAAATAAGAAACAGACTTTTTATGATTTCATGTGTATGGATGTGTATGGTGTGTGGGTATATACACGTATGTGCAGGTACCTGTGGTGGCCAGAAAGGGGCATCAGATACCCTGGAGTTGGAGTTCAGGTGATTGTGTGGGTGCTGGGAATTGATCTCTGATGGTCTGGCAGAGCAACAAGTACTCTTAACGTCCGAACCATCTCTCCAGCCTGAAAACAGCCTTTCTGACTCCTTGTTCCTCTCCATCCCTACAGAACAGGAGGGTTACAACAGGTAACACTGATTTTTGACAACAGCACCGTTTCTAAGGCAGATTAGAAAAAGCAGCAAGCAGTTCCCATGCAGATGTTACAAGTCAGAGTGGAGGGTGGGTATGGTACTTCACACCTGTAATCATAGCTCTTTTGAGACTGAGGCAGGAGGATGATTAGTTTGAGGTCAGTTTGAAATATATATCAAGACTGCATGCAGAAAGGAAGGAAAGAAAGGAGGGAGAAAGAAAGGAATGGATAGAGGGAGGGGTGGAGGGGGAGAAGGGAAGGAGAGAAATAAACAAAAGGAGAATATTTGGCTCTATGCAGGCCCTGGAATATGAGGGAGGGCCTCATATATTATTTCTTCTGCCCAACCAAGAGCCACCCATCAACACAAAAGTTTCACAGCTCCGGGTGTAATTGAAATCACCGGGGACTTACGCGACCATAATGAATCCCCAGTTCTCAGCCCAGAATGACTGAATCGGAATCTTCAAGGATGGGGTGGGAGCCACTGGTGTAAGCGAACCCTAATCCTTCTACCTTGGTTTCACACTTTCAGTGTTTCAGAGCTTGCTCTCTTGGTGATCTTCCTTGATTTCCAGATCAACTTTATGAGGCAGGTGGAGGCAGTGGGTATTACGCCACTAGATGAAGAAACTGATGCTTGGAGTTGCAGGACAACTTGCCCAAGGCACTGTGGCTTGTAACAGAAGAGCTAGAGCTAGAACCAGTTCACCCAACTCTTCGTTTAGAGAGATTTGTATTGTTGCTAAAAGAGCCAAGGAAATGAGGTGATAGAAAGCATGTGTTGGAAATGCTATGCTCCTTTATTTGTGGATACAAACATTAACAGAGTAAGGAAACAAAAGGGACACATTAATAGATCCTATGTATCAGATCTAAGAAAAACATCCAGTACAGAAGTGGACATTGAATCGAACACATTTCATTAGGGGCTAGGGAGATAGTTCAGTGGGTGCAGTGCTTGCTCACAAGTTCGGGGACTTGAGTTCCAGCCCCAGAATCCACGTGAAACTGCTGAGTATGGTGGTGCATGCTTGTATTCCAGCACCGGGGGAAATGGAGACTGAAGGAGGACTGGGTTTGCCGGCCAGCAAATCTAGCCCGAATGTGAGCCCCAGGCCATAAGAGAGCTGCTTCCCAGGAGGTGAAGAGCATTCATGCAGTGTCACCTGAGGCTGTCCTCTGACCCCCACATATACTCCTACACATGTGCACACACACATACACAGACACACACAGACACAGACACACAGACACACACACAGACACACACACATACACACACACACATACACACACCACACACGCATGTCATTGGTTGAGGTCTGCCTCTGAGCAGAATTGTGGGTGTGCTGCCCATAAACAGAGGCATATAATCTCAGAGCAGTTAGTAGTCTCTGCTCTATTCCACAGCCATTTCCCTGTGTAAATTAGAAATCCAGACCATGAGTAAAGATGTTTTCCATTTTAACATGGTTTTAGGAGGAAGAAATCGTTGACTGGTGGAGTAAATTTTATGCTTCTTCGGGGGAGCATGAAAAATGTGGACAGTATATTCAGAAAGGATATTCCAAACTCAAGGTACTTGAACCTACGTTTGTGCGTAGAGAAAAGCCAGTCCCAGCATGCATAAGGCCCTGGGTTTAAAAGGCCTCCTGGTAGGTACTGATGGAGAGGGGCCAGGAGGGCCTCTGCTCTCCTGGAAAGCCCTCTTGTAACAGCTCGCCTTTGCCAAGTACCAGGACTTGAGGAAAGCTGCTGAGTTATGTTTGCGTGACTGCCACTTTGAGGCTTGGGGGCATCTGGCAGAAGGCTAGGAATGGGTGGGTACCATACTAATTAGGCCAACAATTATCCAGAATTATTTGGCTCAGGGAAACCCAGAAGTCACAGCTGCCTTTGCAGAGCAATTGATGTCAGCATGCATCATTTGGTCTTCCGAACAGTCATCAGGTTGGCTAAGTGAAAAGTTTATTCTGTTACGTGTATGTGCCCGTGGTTGTCACATCACAACCGTGGGCACAAGTGTGCAGGAGGAAGCTGCGGATCTAGGCAGGGGTGGCCATCTGGACTATCCTATTCATGCTCTGAGTTTTCCAGTTCTCCGTTCAGTTGCTAACTCTGTCAGCTACAAATCCATAGTCAGAGCAAGGTATAGGAGAAAATTTAATGAGAAACATCTAGTTATTAAAATCATTCTTCTATCAAAGTAGAAGGGCCTGTATCCTTGCTTGTTGATGTTATGATCTCTTTGTGTAGCTTAAGGAACATCAGCATGTGAGCGGTCACATTGAAAACTGATGAGACCTTGGCTGAGGGGACAAGTTCATGTTCCTTCTTCCTCTCCTCCCTAACTCCCTTCCTTCCCCTCTCTCCCTCCTGTCCACCTGTCTCTCTTGTCTTTTTTAAAGTCAAGACATAATTTATATGTCATAAAGTGACCCTTCCCCCGAGCTTCAGAGTCGTGCACTCCTGTGCAGAGCAGCCCTCAGGATGAAAGGGAAGACCATGTCCACACACAGAAAGCTCCTCTATGCTCCTTTCAAGCCAGTTCCCCGTGAGCCACAGCCTTCTGATGGACAGCCAATCTGGTTTCCACCGTGGTACCTTGGCTTCCCCTGCTTATATGCTCCCTACAACTGGACTCACACCATATTCACTCTGCACTGGGCTCTGTGGTTCCCAGACTCAGCTTCTGAGACTCATCATGCTGTTGTGGTATTACTAGTTTGTCTCTTCTTGCTGAATGGTATTGGACCAGACTGGCCTGGGGGCGGGTCAGCTCCACACTCTAGCTTACCTCCATCCCCCCTCTCTCCCTCCCCTCCCTCCTTTTCCCCTCCTCCCTCCCTCTGTCCTCTCCACAGTTTGTTAACTCTTTCTCCCAACACTAGGGGCATTCTTGAACCATGGGGGCATGCTTTTGTTTCTCTTCGGTAAATTCCTAGAAACACCATTTCTGGGCCATAGGATAGGTGGATATTTAACTCCTTAGAGGAAGTGCAGCATTTTTCCAAGTGGTTGTTTTACGCTGCCCCCACCAGGAGAGTGAGTGTCCAGGTGTTCCGCAGCATCCTCCTGCCTTGTGGTACTCAGTCCCGTTGACTCGAGACTCTACCTGTGTTTTAATGAGAAACTGAGGGTCTGTTGGTGGTTTTCAGATCTATGACTGTGAACTGGAGGATGTAGCCGACTTTGAGGGCCTGACAGATTTCTCAGATACCTTCAAGTTGTACAGAGGCAAGTCTGAGGAGAACGAAGACCCGTCTGTGGTAGGAGAGTTTAAAGTGAGTGAACTGTGTGTGTTTGTCCTGTTGAAAAATCCATCTTCATTTGTGGATCTTGGAGGAAAGACAGCAGATGTCTGCAGCTGGGCGTGTCCTCTGCCCTCTGCTGGAAGGAAAAGCTGCCCTAGCAAGAGGGCCAAGGGGAGCCCGGGTATTGCTTTTCCCTGCTTGTGTCAGTCAGTCTTGAATCCTCCAGGGCCAGCTCTTTCCAAGATCTACTTTCTCCTCTGCTCTTCTGCCCTCTGGGGTTTTAGCAGGATTCCTGCGGCCAGTTCTCAGGCCAAGATCCTCGCCACCTTTCTCCTTCCAACCAGTCCCTCCTCACTGCAACCAATCTGATCCCTCGTCTGAACGGCTTAAACACACCTCTCCATTTCCCAGCTCAGGTCTCAACCCCTTCCAAAGCTAGGCAGGCCTTTCACAAGCCAGGTTTCCCTCCTGCATGGAGGAACCACTCCCAAGTCCCAAACACACCTCGCAAGTCCCCTTGATGGATGCCCAGAGCCTCGGACCAGGCCACTCTTCCTTCCCTGGATGCCCTTCCTTTCCTCTCTCTGCTCTGACCAAGCCCTGCTCCTCCACTAAACCAGCTTGAATGTCAGTGTTTGTCAAGAGTCCCCTGGTTGCTTTGGGCAGCATGACTCAGCCGTGCTCTGGGCTCCCACAGGTCTGGGTACCTCCTGTCAGATTTGATTGCTGCTTCTCCTCCCCAGCACACTTGGCAAAGCCAGGGCACCGAACACTGCCATGTCCCAATCCTTTGCCAATAGCAGACATGGCTAATGGATCAGAGGATTACACCCGACACAGGGTCTCAAATCCTCCTTGCCCCAGCCTCCCACTAAGCGAACAATAGGGCATGGAGTCAAGCTAATCTAGCATCTAGTGCCACACTCTGTTTCTTGAGTTTTGGGTCCTCCACACCCAGTATTCTGTGGCTGCTTGCTTCGTGACATGTTCCTGAATGTAGCTGGGAGAACAATGGTCCAAACATCCTAATCCCAACTTCAGTACCTTTCCCTGTGCTTAAGATGGTTTCAGAGCAAGGCATGCAGTCTCTCTAGCTGAGGCCTGAAGCCGAGCATGGATTTTCTTGGAAGTGGGGCCCAGGCAGGTAGGGCTGACACAGAAGGGAAGCCATCTTAGTACTCCACTGGGCTTGTCTCCAAAATAATGTCAACTCGTTACTTCTTCTGAAATGATGGCTATAGAATCCCGTCACGTTCCCCACGGGAATCACTCAAGAGCCAGTGCGTGCCGTCTCTTCCACAAACACAGACCCGCATCCTCCAACTGTGTGGCATGGAGGGTGCCCTGTGTGCTCTGAAGAAGGGAACAGTGCCTTTGAAGTCATCACTGTGTGTCTCTCTCTTTCTCTCAGGGCTCCTTCCGCATCTACCCCCTGCCCGATGACCCCAGTGTGCCAGCCCCTCCCAGGCAGTTTCGGGAACTGCCTGACAGTGTCCCGCAGGAATGCACGGTTAGGATTTACATTGTTCAAGGCTTAGCGCTCCAGCCCCAGGACAACAATGGCCTGGTAAGAGTTTGGGTGTGGGGCCTTCTCCTGTAGCAGGATAATTACAGTCATCAGCCTGTGGTAATTGTCACCTTCTTTTCTTGCTGGGCGTCTGTTATCTCACCAGGAGAAAGATACTCTATCAAAACAATGTGTGCAGGAGACTGTCCCCATGGGGATTTACCTAAGAGCTTTGGGGGGTGGGAGGTGCCTAGGGCTGTTCAGTTCATCCTTCTCATGTTACTGATGTGACCCAGGACCAGCATGAGCAGAGCCAGGTCATCCCTGCTTCCACTCCACCCAGCTTTTCACCCACACAGCTGCTTGGAAGGCACGCTGGCCCCCTGCCACCCAAAGGAGAACCTTGCACCCAGCTCATCTTCACCCTTAGGTGCCCCGGCACCACCTTTATCATCAGTTGGGAGTAGGGAAGCAAGCCAAGTCTATCCCAGAAATTGACTTCAGTTTGCACCCTGTGATGATATAACAGCTCACCTCTCTTGTCTCCACAGTGTGATCCTTATATTAAAATAACCCTGGGCAAAAAAGTAATTGAAGACCGAGACCATTACATTCCCAACACTCTCAACCCAGTGTTCGGCAGGTAACGTACAGTTCAAAACATTCCTCCTTCACAAAATGGGCCCTGCCCTGTTCCAGGCACTAATACTGGGAGCGTGTACAGGTCCCTCATCAGGGAAATAGGCAGAAGGAGGACTAGGAAGTACCATGAATGTCTCAAGATGGGTTTCTCTGGGTCGAGATCTGTCCCAAGTCCTTAGAGGGTAGAAGCAAGGCCCCATGAGATAGCACGAGAAGGGGCTCAGCCCCCACAAAATCCTGTCTTCACTTCCAGAGGCTAATTTGGGCTCTCTTTATTGGACTATTCTAGTTCTCTGCTTTTGATCCAGTGAATGTGTCCCTGAGGGGAGGATACAAAGTGACAGGACGGATAATCTGCTTTATTGGTCATTAATGCCCCCAAGATTCTTGACACAGAATTGTTTTCTTCGTGGTACAATCTTGACTTGTTTCTGGACTATAGTATCTGCATTTTAAAAACACTTTTATTTACATCACTTTTATGAACATGTGTGTACATGTGGCAGTCAGAGGCACCTTGGTTCCCTCCTTCTACTGTGTGGGTCCAGGGATGGATCTTAGGTCATCAGGCTTGGCAGCAGGAACCTGTACCCAAAAGTCATCCTACCAGCCCTGTGACATAAATCTTGTCAGAGCTGTCTCTGTCACCCACACCAGAGGATTATTAGGTAAAACCAACATTATTCCACTGTGAACACCTTTCATGTTCAATAACAATTAATATTTGCTGAGCACTCAGAGTGAGCAGGTCCTCTGCTGAGCCATTTCTAGAAGACATCTTAGAAAATCTCACAAAACTCAGACAGGAATAGAAACAGGCCCAGAGAGAATGTGTGCCTAACACCCTCCTGGTCACAGGCAGAGGCCATACTTGAACTCATGTCCTATGATACCAATGTCTTCATGGCCTCGGCACTGCACTCTGCTCTGTCGAGGTCTGACTTTCTTCTGGGTTAGATTCACTAGCCAGGCAGGGCAGGGTTAGCAGCCCCGCATCTCACGTGAGGACACAGGGTCCCACAGCTCTGTCAGTCGGTGATAGAGACAGAAGGAACTATAAGTCCACAACTCCAGGGCTTTTCCAAGTCCTCGGCAGTATTTCATCCTCACAGGAAAGCTACCATCTGTAGGAAAATATTCTTTGTGCCGGCCATTTGAGGAAGGGCTGGGAGGTGATTCTGTGACCAGTTGTGTAAGCATGAAGACCTGAGTTTGGATCCCCAGCTCTTCTATCTGTAAAATAAGGTAGAGAGCAGAGGCTACGGCCCAGTGGGCACAAGATGTGGCCACAGGATTCAGACAAACCAAATTCCATCCTTGGGATCCTTAAAAAAAAAAAAAATACCCAGAAACTTCCTGGCCATCTAGCCTAAAGTATGCAGCACAGAGCAGAAACAAGAGATACCCTGCCTCAAAAGGGTGAGAGGCAAGAACTAACTCCCAAAAGTTGTCCTATGAACCCATGCACCGTCACACATACCTGCCCCCATCACAAAATTAATAATTAAAAATATTTGTTCTTAATTTTTTTTTCTAGACAAAGTTTCTCTGTGTAACATCCCTGGCTGTTCTGGAACTCGCTCTGTAGACCAGGCTGGCCTTGAACTCAGAGATCTGCCTGCCTCTGCCTCCAAAGTGCTGGGATTACCACCACTGCCCAGCTTTGTTCTTAAATTTTTTTTAAAAAGTAGTGAATGATAAAGGAAGACATTCTGGCCTCCACATGCACAAATGAGTGCAATAGTTTGCACATATGTATACACACACACACACACACACACACACACACACACACACACACGTGCTTGCACGCGCACAAAGGGGGAAATGGTATTATTCTCCCAAAATTTTGCTAGGTGGGAGAGCACTGTTTCTGTTTGCCCTATGCCCTATGTACTCGTCACTTTGTGCCTTACCGCCTTACATATATTCCTCTCTATCTTTTTCTGCCTCTCTGTGTTTGTCTCTCTCATGTATGCTTGTGTACATACACACACACACACACACACACACACACACACACACACACACACACACACATCTTGGTCATCCAGTTTTAGATTCAAACAACCCGTCCTCGCAGGCAGGAACACACATGTACAAAGGGCCACCCACTTGGCCCCCAGCGTGTGTGTATACCTGCACACACATGCATACACTCAGACACCTGCACACGAACACCCTCCATGCTGCACACCCCTAGGCCGAGCGCCGGGCCCAGGGAGGAGAAGTAATCCTCTGGCACAGCAATGTGATCATTTTCCCTTTCTTCCGCTGATCCAGCCCCAAGGTCTAGACAGGAAAAGGCATGCAGGACAGGGAGGAGGGCTCCGAGTGAAGGAGACTAGGGAGCAGGCAGAGCCAGCCTTGAAGGCAGAAAGGCGGCCCTGTCTGAATGGCTTGTTTCAGAGGTGCCAAGCACAAGCTTAGTTAAGTCGCAGGAAAAGTCTTTCTCAGAGCCACCCTGGGAGCAAGTGACGCTGCCAGGCTCTGCCAGGTCAGTGGCTGTCTAGGGGCGTGCACAGACTTCTGTCCATCCAGCCGGTAGCTCCGGGCCGGGGCCTCAGTCTTGGGAAGTGGCTTGTTTCTCAGCCGAGAGACTCTGGGACAGGACTTGAGAAAGAAGCCACATGTCCTGTGTTCTTGGCCATTGTTCATCCTGGCTTCTCTATGTAACATTAAACTCCTGACCTCCGTGTACGGGCTGTGGTGCCCACTTTCAATCAGGCAGCATCCACATAATAATAAACTAAAAGATTTTAAAAAATAATTGATATCTCATGGGAGAAGAATATTCTTTAGTCAAACCAAAACACCCAAGATACTTGGAGTTCGGGTTTGTTTCCCCTGAGACAGGATCTCACTGTGTATTCCTGGCTGTTCTAGAACTCACTATGTAGACCAGACTGGCACCAAATTTACAGTAAGCTATGGTGATATTTTTCTTTTATACCAAAATGTTAATTGTATGTTAATAAATAAAGTTGCCTGGGGGTCAGAGCTATTAGCAAGCCATAGGAGAGCAGGGCAGTGGTGGTGTACGTTTGTGATCACAGCACTTGGTAGACAGAGCTAGGTAAGTCTCTGTGTGTTCAGGGATACAGCCAGCATTGGATACACATGCCTTTAATCTCATTACCAACCATAGAACACCTGGAGGTCTATACAGACAGGCCGTGATGAGGCAGTCCTGTGGTTGGGTTTACAACCAATGAGAAGGCAGAACAGAGACTATATAAAGACTTTAACACAGGAAGTACGGGCTCCTTCGGAGAGGTAGGACCACTGCAGGAGGAAGGGTAAGGTTTTGGCTCTTAGCTCTGACCTCTTGGCTTTCTTCTTTGCATTGGTTCTGTGTTTCTTATTTATAAGACGGTTGGTTACATCTACAGCAAGCCTCTTCTGTCTCTAAGAGTGCACCACCATGCCCAGATTACTGTTTTTCTTTTTGTTGTTCTTGTCGTTTTTTGAGACAGGGTCTTTGTACATAGCTTGGCTATCCTGGAACTCATTATGTAGACCAGGCTGGCCTGCAACTCACAGAGATCCACCTGCTTCTGCCTCCCAACTACTGGGACTAAAAGTGTATGCCACAGCACTTGACTACATTTCTTTTTAATTTTGTAAAAAAATTTTATGTGTAGGGGTGGGTACTTGAGCTGCATGCATGCCTGCATACTGTGTGCGCATCTGATGCCCACACTGGCTTTGATGCTTTGTGTATAATTATAACACAAGTACCCCGTTCCCTGCAGTCACCTGCCTGCCTGGAGCCTCAGGGTGGCTGCTGCATCTAGGGAGGTCTCTGAGATTGGTGCAGGAGACATCCAGGAGGCTTTCTTCCAGGGTGCCATTAAGCAGTCATCCCTGGCTCACTGGACAAAAGCCTGTCCACACCCCAGAGTGTAACAAGAACAAGAGGGAGCCCAGAGCAGGAGACCTTCACAGTTTTCCCTCCAGGAAAATGCACTGAGCACCTGCAATGAGAGGGTTACCTCCAGGAACAATGCAATACTGAGGCTAAGCCCTGCCTGTCTGGAGCTGACACATGCAGTCACCATCCCCTGGACCACATAGTTCACCCACCAATAGGATTGCTATTGGGCTCTCTCTTTGCGTCTGAGAGGTAGTCACATTCTAATGCAGGTCCCATAGAAAAGCTTTAAGAACTGGATGAAGTCTGTGGCCGGACCAGAGGTCCTGGCAGGCCCCCTACACGGCACACTATACAAGTTCATGCATGCCCTCTGCATCCTTCTAAGGGATGGGTCAAGTTGTTTCCCGGGGCAGGGGTCTCTGATGAGCAGAATACAGAATGAGGTGGGGTTCAGACAAATGGTTTATTGATCTTCCTGTGGAGAGGAGAAAAGATGTCTCAGGTGATAGGTGGTAATATTAAAACCAGCAATATAATGTATTTTTAAAGTAAGTTTGAATCAGTACACTCCTACTGAATGTTTTCTAAACATTTCTTCACTTGGCTCTTAGAATGAAATAGGTGATGTGTGTTATTGTGATCATTTCATAGAGGAGAAAACAGAGAACAGAGAGGCTGAGTAAGCGGCATAGCTGGGATTTGAACATTGGTATTCAGTCCATGCTTTTCTCCTGAGCATTGTTTCATCACTAGTGTCTACTGTTTATCACATCTCCCCACCCACACCAGTTTTCCTCCCCAAACATCGCCACCACTTGGCATTTCTTTGTCCGAGTCTTGGTTTGTGGAGCAGCACAGAAGACCCCTGATCATTCTCCATGTGCATTTTTCTTAGAATGTACGAACTGAGCTGCTACTTGCCTCAGGAGAAAGACCTGAAAATCTCTGTCTATGACTACGACACCCTCACCCGAGACGAGAAGGTGGGAGAAACAATCATTGACTTGGAGAACCGCTTCCTTTCCCGGTTCGGGTCCCACTGCGGCATTCCCGAGCAGTACTGTGTGTAAGTTGTTTCTCCTTGAGTGGAGGTGGTCTGCTGTGCCCGAGGCTCACTCAGTGCCTGGCTTCAGTGTCCCATGGCTCTATTGGCCCATCCAGTGTCATTTTTGACAAGATTGTCTGAGGATGAACCAGGGCCACTGCGCTGCCTCATTCACATCGCTGTTTGTTGAAATGGTGGTTGCTGGAGCAGTACGGTGCCCTGTGTGTGACACAAGGGTCAGTGCTCTGAGAACCAGTCCCCTCTCCTATTCTTGAGCTCCTGGATGTCAGGGACTTTGGCTAGCCAGGTGGCATGGCAGAGGTTCTCTAGCTTTTAGAAATAGGGATTGATTATTAACTACCAGTTACCACCACCACCACCACCACCACCACCACCACCACCACCACCACCACCAGGATTCTATGATGCCTAGTGATCCCTGCTGTTAACCAGTGACTCTATAAACATCCAATGAGACAGCAAGCTACTTCTGGTTTTTGAATTTCCCTCTATGACTATGATGATCCCAGATTCTTCATTTTTGTTGAGGAGGGAACTGGACACAAAAAATAAACATGGTGAGTTGGCTGAAGCCAAAGTAATATGTGGGTTTTACACCTCTGAGAGAGATGTCCAGGAGGCAGTGTGTAGACATGTCCCTATCCAGTTATATGTGTGTGCCTGGACACATGTGCACTTGTGTGGAACACTGTGCACCTGGGGCACTCAGTAACTCCTGAACCGTGGTACTGCCCACAGTTCCGGAGTAAACACCTGGCGAGATCAGCTGAGACCAACGCAGCTGCTTCAAAATGTAGCCAGATTCAAAGGCTTCCCACCACCAGTCCTTTCCGAAGATGGAAGCAGAATCAGATATGGAGGACGAGACTACCATCTGGATGAATTTGGTGAGCACAAAGCTGTGGGTTGTAAGCATGGTGTAATAACCCATTTCTGCTGCTGCAATTGGAGGAGGGACATGGATGATTCCTTGTGGGACTGTCTATCTGACCTAACCTAAAAAAAGCCACAGCAAGGGACAGTCCTTTGTCTCTCAAATGTCACAATCGGCACATTTTCCTGTCTGTCTTAGGTTGCACCCACTCTTTTCAGATCATAGTCATTTGAACTTTAACTATAAAGGTCTAATGACTAGCCAGTTTTCCTGTAATACATAGTTAGCTTTAAAACGTTCCAATGTCAGTGAAAGAGATTCTATCCCAAAGACATTCCATCGTAACTGGGTGGTGGTAACACATGCTGTTAGTCCCAGCACTCAGGAGACAGGCAGGCAGATCTCTGAGTTTGAGGCCAGCCTGGTCTACAGAGCAAGTTCCAGGACAACCAGAACTACACAGAGAAACCCTGTCCCAGAAAACACAAGATACAGAGAGAGACAGATGCAGATACAGAGACAGAGAGACAGAATGAGAGATTGACTCCATCATATTTGAGCACTTTCCTGAGAAGTCTTGAGGATGCTGGAGGCAGTACAGACACCTGCTTTGTTCCCATCTGGCTCAGATTGAAGATTGGGGTCCTGCCCCTTCATGACACATCCATCCTACACACATCCAGTTAGCCATACTGAGACAGTGATGGAAATATGCTTCATAGCATGTGGGCTATAGGATGCTCCTATGGTCTCTGGGGAAGGGAAGGGGTGGGACTCCCAAAGAGGGTCATGGTGGGAATGTCCTTCAAAGATGCCTGGTAAAGCTGAGTAAAGACATGTGGGGGTGAAAGTGGTTCCTGATCCCCAGCTTGATTCGTGACATTGTAAGAAACTTGGCTCTCTCTTTCCATTTTGAAGAAGAGTTCATCAGTCTCAGGGGAGATTAGCTGCTTAAAGAGCTGCTGATGCTGTAGTTAATGTGTGAACTTGCAAAGGCAAAGGAGAACAGATGGAAAGCATCATGGTCAGGTGGTTAAAGGTGGCCCCCAAATTATCAGATACCCCCCCCAATCTGTTGAACCTCAAAAAATCACACAGCCTCCTTTCTCCTGTTCTCTGGCTTTACCCTGTCTCTAGATTAAAATTGCAGAGATACAGAACCCACCTCCCCCTGGGAGAGATGTAGGAGAACTGGGGACCATGTTTTTAAATGCCACAATGGTACTTGCTGCCGTAACAGATGAACTTTCAGATCTCAGTGGCTGAGTGTGTTGGAAACTTAGGGTGACCTGTCATCTAAGCAAGCGCTTTCCTCCTACAGCTCTGCTGTTCTTCAGTACAAGCATCTAGGCTTTTATCTTCCTCCACATCCGGAAGAGAAAGGCACAGATTGCATCCTATGCAGAGGGCTGAGTCCAGAGGTGATGCCCATGTCATTCTATCCATGTTGTCTTCTAGTTGAACTTGGTCACATGCTGCATTTGACTGCTTGTAAGGGAGGCTAGAAAATAAGATGGCTGTGAGCCTGTGCTAGAAAAGTAAATACAAGCTACTCACCCATTCTAGCATGCTCTGGTCTCTGCTGTTGGCAGACTACACGGTAGATGTAAGCTTCAGTAGGGAAGTCAAGAGCTGTTTGTATCCATTTAGTCCTTCACAAGTCCATACTGACATTGTACACACTGGTGATGCCTGTCTGTTTTTTACAAAGTTTGGGATGATATGCCGCAAGTTGTTGGGGGCCATCTGGCTGGATTGTTCCTGATTCCTCCTCCCTATTTCCATGCCACTTTGCATTCCAGAAGCCAACAAAATCCTGCACCAGCACCTTGGGGCCCCTGAAGAGCGTCTTGCCCTCCATATCCTCAGGACTCAGGGGCTGGTCCCTGAGCATGTGGAGACAAGGACTTTGCATAGCACTTTCCAACCCAACATTTCCCAGGTAAAAGGGGACCCACCATCCACTCCTCAAATGCAATGACAATCACTGACTCTTTTGCATCTTGAAGGGTGTCTGTGTGCTTTTAGATACACAAGAAACAGAAAAGAAACTCAAACCAGCTTCATTCCAAAGGAGTCTGTTGCAAAGATTTTTAGGAATCTCATTAAATACTGACAAGAGATTATCTACGATTGAGAACAAACTCAAGCCAGGGTCTCCCTTGTCTTTGTTCCTATTTCCGGTTCTGGTCAATCCTTTCTCTTGCTGTCACCACTTTCCTGAGTCTGAGTACTGCAGAGGGTCCCTGAGTACTTGCTTCTGTGTTCTATACTCAGGGATTGGTCGTCCCAATGTGGCCCAGTTGTCTACCAGTGGAGCAGCCAGCTGTAAGCAGGAGAGCAGACTGAGCTTGGCCTGACTTGGGGAAGAGGTGCCATCTAAGTCTAAAGGGTCAAGGAAGTGGGGGCACAGCACACAAATAGTAGGTCAAAGGGAGTATGTGCACAATGACGGGGGACAAGCCAACCCCCAGAAAATGGGCCCAGTTTCTGGAGAAGCAAAGTAAGACACATTCAATGACAAAGTTAGCCGTGTAGAAGCTTGTTGTAGTGAGTGCTTCCAGGCTGTGTCCGTAGAGATTTAGATACCAGAGGTCTGGGGTAAGTCCAGGAATGTGAATTTCAATACACGCCTCAAGGGCTCTAATATAAGTGGCTAGGAACTCCCACTTTAACAAATGTTAATTCACTAGAAGCAAATATCAATAGCTACTAAAAGACCATAGACGTGCTTATCACTCAGAAGTGGCCATGGCTTCCAGATAATTTTGTCACATCTTGCTTTTATCCTGTGCTACATTTCGATTTCTTCTTGTTCTTAGTGCTCCTTCTTTCTATTCAAAGCCTATTCATCCTGCTCTCCTTCCTCCCACCCATCAATCCTGGATGGGATCTCAAGAATTGAAAAGTGAGGAAGATTCCTTCCTGAGAAGGTTCCAGCCTGCAGCGGTAGACGCAGACTGTGGCTTAATCTTAGGTGACGCCTGGATGCCTAATGTCCTGTGGTGTGCCTGATGTATGGTAGAGCCCTGAGCCTAGAGATTAGTTGGAAAAGAGTCAGGATTGTAGTAAAATATACTCCCTTTCAGGGTTCCAGGTAATTCATTTTGATCGAAATGCATTAGGAAGCCAATCCAGTGGTTTCCTTGGCAAACTTCTCAAAGACTAGTCTATGTTTGTCTGAAGGCAGAGTCCATACAAGATCCAAAAATAATGTAGAGACTATAAATTGATTTGAATGGTTGGGTAGTTTTTTACTGGCATTCATACCTGTCTGGAAGAACATTCCAGTGAAGTAGAAAGGTTCAGTCCATAGTAGACCAGGACCTCACCAAGATGGTAGCACGAGTGTCTGTCCAGGCCCTGCCCCTTCCTCTCATATGAGCCTCTGCTGCGGTGGTGGCACCATGACATGGGGAACCTTCACTTTCTGGAAACTGAGTCACTGTTTTAGAGTCACCTCACAGAACTACGTTGCTTTTCCTTTACAAAGCTAATGCCATTTTGTCACTCTAGGGTAAGTGGGAAATCCAATTGAGACTGAGTTAGATAAGCAGTGTGACCACGGGTAGAGTGTCGGCGTGAGGGAAGGACTCAATTTTAAATGTTTAGGAGTGAGTGTGTGTATGCACATGTGCCTGTGTGTATGTGTGCATGTGTGTATGCACTAGCAGCTATAATAGGCAGCCCCTCGTTTTATTAACAAGGCAATTTCAAGCCGTGATACAGATGGGTGAATGCAGCTCTGTTACTCTTGGGGTTAGAATGGAAAGTGAGTGGCCTATGACGTTGTAGACATGCTTAACTTTGGCTTGCTCTTTTCTCCATTATGGCTCATGTGGCATAATAAATCAGCAAGTCCAAAGAAGTGGTTTCTCTTAAGAAATGGGATGGAGGAAATGCTTTTATAGCTCAGTGGTAGAGGGCTCTCCTAGCATGTGGGAAGGCCTGGGGTCCATGTTCAATGCTGCCAAGAAAAAGGAAAACTGTGATTTCTTCCATATGTGACTCCAGCCTTCTTTCCTTTGTGTATGGTTTAGGGAAAACTTCAGATGTGGGTGGATGTCTTCCCCAAGAGTTTGGGGCCACCAGGTCCGCCTTTCAACATCACTCCCAGGAAAGCCAAGAAGTGAGTAAGCCTAAGACCCTGATCCCTGGAGCAGGGACTCCATCCAGGACCGAAAGAAGTCTACTTTCAAAATGTGTTGTTTTTCAGGTACTACCTGCGTGTGATCATCTGGAATACCAAGGACGTCATCTTGGATGAGAAGAGCATCACAGGGGAGGATATGAGTGACATCTATGTCAAAGGGTGAGGACAACACACAGACTCCCACAAGCTGGGGGGCGAAATGGACCTCTTCTTTTACAGGGCACCACTGTTTGAGGTGCCCACTGATGTTACTGGAAACTGCTGTTTACCAGTGTGGCCTGCTTAGGGAATGCCAGAAAAGCAGAATGCAGGAGGGCAGAGAAGAAAAGAGAAGGCTGTCTAGACTGTGTGCAGGGGTAGGATCATCTCTCAACTACAAGACTGATAAACATGTCTTCATTCCTCATTCGTTCATTCTTTTTTGCTAAGCCGAGATATTTCTGAGACTCCTTAGCCATGTAGTTGCTTATTTCTTTATGATATTGTGGACAACTAGCCTTAAAAACCCAGTAAAGCCCCCAAAAGTCCCTTCCTATACATTGTATTGCCAACAGCCAATGTTTGCGAAAAGTAGGCAACATTAATAGGCTTTTAAGAAGTAATGCATCTCACTGACATTTGCTGGGTGTCTTTATCCAATATGAAAAATATCATGCCTATTATTTTTTTACTTGTATAATTCACTTTCAGGTGGTCCATGTTGTTGTTAGTTTCTGCTGTGCCATGATCATAGATGCATAGACGCTGAGAATGGTACTATAGAGTGGTTAACAGCCAGACTTTGTAGTCAGACCCCCTGTGTGAGAACCCTGGCATCTTCGCTGCTAGTTAGGGAAAGTCAGAACCGCCAGTCACTCGCCTGTGCAAGGGAGATGATGATAGTGCTGCTTCCTGGAAAGAGCCAGAAGATTCCATTACTCAAGGCACGTAGAACAGCCCCCTGGCAGCTGGTGTGCATTACGTGGCTGTTAGAATTATTGCTATTCCACATGGACCAAGTTCCTCCTTCCTTGATATGCAGAAGATAAGACGTATTGAAATGTAATATATTCATCAGTGAAAACAGTTTCCTTCATGATCCCTAGTGAACTTCAATCAAGACTGGGCTAAAGATGTAATGACTATCATTCAGACTCACTGTAAGCTTCATCAAGTTCTTCATTATTATTTGCCATTTCAGGACTTCATTAGCATTCCCCTAGGAAAACTAATCCCAACTAATTAGAGCTATGCAAATTTATTTGACTGTCATAAGAATATTTTTTTTTTCAAATCAAGGGAACAAACAAGTAGTGATGGGCTGAGATAAAACCAACAGAAGAATAAAAAAACTCAACCTGAAGTAGCTTGTGAAGTCTGGAATTGCAGTCGCAACACCAGGGCTGGGAGCCCAGCTCAGAGCTAGAAGGGCTCCCTAGACTGAGAATCTGGGGGGATGCCGCTGTTAGTTGTTTGTTTGTTTATTAGTTTGTTTTTTAGAGAAGATCTCATATAGCCTGGGCTGGCCTCATATTCTCAATTTAGCCAAGGATGGCTTTGAACTTTTTGACCCTCCTGCCTCTGCCTCTCAAGTATTGCGATTCCAAGTGTAGACCACCATGATATGCTGGGGCTGAAACCCAGGGCTTTATGCATGCTAGGCAAGTACTCTGCCAACTGAACTACATCGTCAACCCCTAAGAATCCGGGTTTGATCTACAGAACTGCAGAGGGGGAGAAGGAGCGGGATCTAAATATTATATGTGAAAAGGTAACATATAAACACAATGCCTGATGTGACACATGCTGACGTTACACATGAAGTGTTACACACACAAGCACATGTAACTAAAGCATCTGCCTGGCTAACTTGTCTTAAAATTGAACGAGAGAAGGCTTGTCAAAAAGAAGGAGGAGGAGGAAGAGAAAGAAGAAGAAAAGAAGGAGGAGGAGGAAGAGGAAGAAGAACCAGAGAAGAAGAAGAAGAGGAGGAGGAGGAGGAGGAGGAGGA
>CABHPQ010161528.1:4157-29632 GCA_902168405.1 Peromyscus aztecus | reverse complement strand
AGAGAGAGAACACAAGGAGAGGGGAAGTATTCTCAGCTGCCCTGATTTTTAACATGGGGACTTATGGTCAAAACCATTTCTGCCCTGCTACTTGGGGTTAACATTTCCTACTCATTCTTGGTGCTTGAAAAGAAAATAGCCACAACTGTGCCAGAGGTCATGTCCCTGTCTCTACGCAGCTGCTTCTCCGGTGAGGGGTGGGAACTAGGAAAGAAAGAAAAGGAACAAATGAAGTTGCTGAAAACCATACCTGAGTGAGAAGAACCTGGGATATGCACCAGAGACACTGGTCATGCTGATATTTAATGGCAGCATTTCCAAGTCTGTCCTGTTGGCTGTTTGATTCTGGACCAACTTGTCTCTGCTTGACATTTTTTATTAATGTTTTTCAATTTGTTCCTGAATCTGTCCAATAAATATGGCTGTTAAGAGACTGAGAAAAAAACCCAACAGACATAAGGCTGGATACAAGTGGACCTTTTCTCTTTGGGGTGATCACAGGGGGATATGGTTCACTGTAGTGAGAAACTGAAATGAATCTGGGTTGTGCTGCTACCATGGTTACCTTCTATAAGTTACAGCATCATCTGTCAGAGATGTCTAATGCTTATGGCATCTCCAGGAGATCCTCAGCCTTTTGTGACCCAGATCCAGCTTTGATGGTGGTTTGATACTTAAAGTTTGATGAGCTGTTAGGGGTGGTAACATGCGTGTGCTTGGGCAGAACACGTTGGACGCTTTATTGTTCTGGTTCAGCCTTTACATTCATGGGTCTATGGAGCCTGACTATGAGTTTTCTGCATCTAGAATCCACTTCTGACTTTGATCTGTGAGCTCAGTCGAGAGATTTGTCATCCCTCCTTCATGGGTGCAACTCTTACAGAAGCCTGGAGTTGGATGTAGATACAGACTATGATCAGCCTGACTCCATTAAAATGATCTTATTGTTTTGAACTAACAAGAGGTATTTCCCCTGGAGTAACAGAATCCTCTGCCTTTTGTTCTCAGGGTAGATGGTGTTTAGATCATATGAAACCAATCTTCCATGACAAGAAGCTAGATGGAAACAAGACCTCAGGCCTTTCCTGCAGCATCAGCTGGGATCCCTCCTGTGTGCCCCAAAGAGGCTTGGTCTATTTTCACTCCCATCTTCCATCTTTCTCATGAGTATTACATAGCAAGTCCATAGAAAAGCTTTTGTTAATGCATGCAAATTCTCCTTATTTGGAGGCACTGAGAGATTCTGTAACCTTACAGCTGCCTACTTCAAATTCATAGCAATTTTTTCATGTGTGGGCATTCTCCCTACATGAATGTCTGTGTACCATATGTGTGCCTGGTGTATGCAGAGGCCAGAAAAGGGTGTTGGATCTCCTGGAACTACATTTAGAGATGGTTGTGAGATGAACCCAGTTCCTCTGGAAAAGCAGCGAGTGCTTTTAACTGCTCAGCCATCTCTCCAGTCCCATTGATTTTTAAAGATGTGTATTTATTTTTCTCACAGCACACATGTGGAAGTCAGGTGACAACTTGTGGAGGTTGATTCTCTCCTTCCATCATCATGAGGATTCTGGGCATCAAAGTTAGGTTGTCAGACTTAAGTGGCAAGCTCCTTTACCTGTCAGGCAGTGGCACAGCTTTTCATAGCCACACCGAGGCCTTCGGGTGCACCTTTCTTCAGGGAAGCTATAACCAGTCAGTTTCAAGGATTTTCAGACCCTCCAAAGCTCAGGAACGTGAAGTCATTTAGAATGAACTTTCTGTATTCTGTTCACTCCCAAGTCAGGCACAGATGTCTGCTTGGTGGGTGGACTGTGCATGGCAGGCAGACTTGAATCAAAGCTTAAGCAATGAGTTTGGATTGTAACATTTCCTTTTCCAAAAGAAATTACCGTATTACACCCATAAAATCCTTTCTCCCAGAGATGGGATAAGCAGGTGGCTGCAATTTGTATCAATTAAATGATGACCTCATTTCTGTAATTTACATTTTTTTCTTCCTTAATGGTAGCTTTTTAACAAAACTGCTGATGGATAGGATTTTTATGACTTCTTTTTTTCTATGTCTATCATCTTTTCTGCACTAATTTGGAAAGTTCTGGTAAGAAATGCAAGCATCATCTACTGGACTTTAAGAACAAAGAATGAATACATTTCATTTTACTTGAGGAAGAAAAAGTTACAGCCAAATGGAGTCCTGTGGAGATTATGAAGATGGACACTCTGACTCTGTAATTTGATCTTGTACAATTTCTGTCTGTCAGATCCTGGGCTATCTTTACAGCTAAAGTCTTTCCTGAAGTAAATGAAATCTGGAAATTTTCAGCTGATGGAAGAGTAGTTGGGTAGGAGCTAAGGCAAGAGGCTGATGCAAAACTGAGAGGTTTATTTACAAATAATGGGGTGTGTGTGTGTGTGTGTGTGTGTGTGTGCATGTGTGTATGTGTGTGTACATGTGAACATGCACGTATGTTCACGTGTGTGCACCTGTGTGTCCATGTGTGTGCGTGCGCATGTGTGTCTATATGCGTGGAAGCCAGAGGACAACCCCAGGTATTTCTCAGGTGCAGCCCATTGCACAAC
This sequence comes from Peromyscus aztecus, assembly GCA_902168405.1. Classification (NCBI taxonomy): domain Eukaryota; kingdom Metazoa; phylum Chordata; class Mammalia; order Rodentia; family Cricetidae; genus Peromyscus; species Peromyscus aztecus. The sequence continues at coordinate 27,049 of CABHPQ010161528.1, read as the reverse complement.
ACTATGACTGGGTTGTTTGTTTTAGCATGGGCTCTGGGGTTTGAACGTAAGTCCTCATCCTTGCAAGGCAAATACACTACCACCTAAGTTATCTCCAAATCCAGAGAAGTTATTTTAAAAAGTATACGGTGTATTCATTTTATTTTTATGTACATGAGTGTTTTGCCTTCATGTATGTATGTGCACCACTTATATGCACAGTGTCCATGGAGGCCAGAAGAGGCCATTGGCTCCCCTGGAACTGGAATTACAGATGGCTGTGAGCCGCCATGTGGGTTCTGGGAACCAAACTCAGGCCCTCTGGAAGAGCTGCCGGTGCTCGTAACCAATTAGCTATTTCTCCAGTCCCCCTCCACAATAATTTACTTTCAAGAGACTAATTCCAGAACAACTTGAGGTTCACAGCAAAACTGAGGAGAGTGTCCAGATAGTTCCCAGAAAACCTACTACCTCCCAGACATCGCAAGTGTCTAAAGGAGGAAAGACGTAGCAAACCTTCCCTCCTTATCAATACATCACACCAGAGGATGCTCGGTGAGGATCAATGACTCCGCACTGCCTTTCCACTGCCCGCACCACCCAAGGTGTACAGTAGAGTTTATCCTTGGAGCTAGCGCTTCATAAGTTTGTGCAGATGTAGGATGACATATGTCCACCCACATGGTGTCAAGCAGAGGAGATGTATTGCCCTGAGCACCCCCACCCCCCACCCCCAACACCTTGCACTTGCTCATTCTTCACTCAGCCCCAAACTCCTGACAACCACCCACCATCTTAATGTCTTTTCTCATTTTCCTTCTCTGGAATATCATTCATTAAAACACACACCAAGTAACCTTTTCAGGTGGCTCCTTCCCTGTAGTAGTAAAGTTACTAAGGCTCTTCCAAATGCCATCCAGAGCTTCATAATTCATTTTTTTTGCATCACTAATAGTCAAACATAGGGATATATCCCTGTATATTTATGCAATCATTCACCGAAGGCCTTCTGATGGCTGCTAATTATGGTCAACTTTAAATAATGTTGACCAGAGTGTTCAGATACAGGTTTTTGTGCACGTAAGGTTTTCAGTTCTTTTGAGAAAATACCAGATGGCAAGGCTCTTGATCATATAGCAAGACTATGTATGATCAAGCTATTTTTAAATTGGTTGTATCACTTTATATCCCAACAGCAACATCTCTACAGACCCTGATAATTTACTTTCAAGGGACTAATTTCAGAACAACTTGAGGAACCCTGGTGCCACAGTTCCTTACTCACGTTTGATGTTGCGGTGTTCTGAATTTGAACCAGTCTAAGGGGTTCATTGTTTTAATTTGCATTTCCATGTAGGCTTAGGATGTGGAAAGATCACCCTTCTGTTTATTTTATCTGTTCTGGTCTTCAGTCTGAGTTCAAACTATATACATATATATAATTTATACACATATTATATATATATATATATATATATATATATATACACTCTCCATCATTTGTTTTTAGCTTTTTTTCCGTCTTTGACAAGAAATGGTTTTAAATTTTTGTTAGATTCACAAAAAGAGGCAATGAAAAGTTTTATCAGCAATCCCGTAGCTGTCATTCATGCATCTCCTTAAGGAGTGTAGCACTTCATTTCACACTGAACAATTTCATGTGGATATTTTTATTAGTCATTTTTATTGATTAATTTTTCTGTTTGACAGTTTCACATACACACAATGTATTCTGATTACTGTGCCTTCCATTTTCCCCTTTATCTCCTTCCCATTCCTATCAAACATCCAAATCATTTTGGCTTTCAATATGCATACATATACACACGTCTGTGTTTTTACACTATAAATCTATGACATTATACACTTATTTATTTATAACAATGAGTAGATGTGTGGGACACACATACACATATGTTCAGTAAATACATTTAAGTAAGTGCATTTAATGTATTTCTTTGGAAATTCTCAGAAGCACCCTCACCCTTAGCACTGTTATTTCCCAGGGTCGATCTGTAAGCTGTCAATATTGCTGAGTGACAGAATATGATGGACAAAAGTCTCTGTTTTCTGTCCCTGGCCATCACTAATGACTTAATGAAGTTGTCTGGGGGGAAGAGAGGGCTGGGAAGGAGGCAGACAAGGAGGGATGTTCATACAGAAGGAAGGAAATCCTTACTAACGATGGCATTAGATCACAGTCATGGTGGTGACCATGTGCAGTGACTCTGCCTCAGCAGGAGGGCCTCTCAGATGCCTGGCACTGTCTGTCCTTCAGCAGAAACCTGGGATTTGGCTGCTGTGGGCAGCTCGTTACTCACTTCATTAAGCCCTTGTGAGTGGCTCGGTATTTGTCATGTTTATGTCGGCAGAAGGCGGCAGCAATGCAGATTTCTCAGGGGCTTCTTTTCTCAATCTGTCCTTGTCTGTCTGCACAAGGAATGCAGCCTAGAATCTGCACAAACCCTTCTTCTAACACTTCAGCGTCTCAGCAAGTTTTATTAATGACACAGCATTTCTTACATGGCTGTGGGAGCTTCATTTATTAGAGATTATTAACCAGGAAGGCAGGTTAATCAATCACAAATATTTACCTTTTCACAGGCTGCTCCACATGTAAAAGATATGGCAGCGAAGAAGCAAAAGGAATTCTTGTGTCACTGGCCCTTTTATTCTATAGTGGAGTGCTTTCAACACGCCAGTCCAAACCCTAAAGTGTTGCTAAGAGCATAAATTCAACTATGATTAGAAATATGTCAATGACAGTAAGGTTTCCCATGACAAATTGGGGATTTGTTTTGTTTGGCTGTGGCACTAGGAATCAAACACAAAGCCTTGTGCACCCTAGCCAATCGCTCTACCACTGAGCTGTAATGTCAACCCCATCCTTAACAATTATTTTACTATGAGAGAAATTTCCTGACCTAAAGGGCACGGAAACCACACTGGCTATGGACAACAATAATTGCACCAATTTTTGGTAACCACCCCCCAGCGTTGAAAAAAGGCATAATTCAAAACTGGTGATCTACATTTGATTCCATATTTTCAAAATATGATCATCTCACAAAACTGAAAGTTACAGAGTTCATTACAGAATGATGAATGAGGTTAATCTATGTTAATAGGTAATCTGATCTCTTAGGTTTCTATTGCTATGATGAAAACCATGAACAAAAGCAAACTGGGGAGAAAAGGGTTTATTTGGGTTATGCTTCCATATCACAGTTCATCACCGAGGGAAGCCAGACAGGAACTCAAGGCAGGAACTGAAGTAGAGACCATAGAAGAATGCTGCTTACTGGCTTGTTCATCATGGCTTGCTCAGCCTACCTTCTTATATCATCTGGGATCACCAGCCCAGGGATGGCACTGCCCACAGAGTCCTGTGCCTTCTTATATCCATCATTAATAAAGGAAATGTCCCCAAAGTCTTGGCCACAGGTCAATCTGATGGACGCATTTGCTCAATTGAAGATCCTTCTTCCTAGATGAGCCTAGCTTGTGTCAAATCAACAAAAAACTAACCAGCACACCATCTATGTATGTATGTATGTATGTATGTATGTATGTATGTATGTATGTATATGTATATGTATATCTGTCTGTCTCTGTGTGTATCTCCTATCTATCAATCATCCATCTCACATCTCATTTCTTCTTATCACTTCTCTGATGACAGTCACCTAAGTTGCTCCCAAATCTTGATGATTATGAAGGATGCTACAACCAACCTTCTGCAGGAATAAGACTCTTCAAAGATCCTCATTCAATATTTTTTTGGGGGGGGATAAATGCCCAGACATATGGTTGCCAGATCATGAAGAAGTTTTAACAGTAGATGTCACCAGATACTAGAGTTGAGATCTTTAATGACATGCATTTTTAAGAAGTGAAATAATACACTCTTATACATCAAATGATCATTTTCAGGCAATATTAGCTACACACTACATTATTTATTCATATTTGCGAATCGTGTTTCTGGAGTAACAAATTAGGATATTATACTTTGAAGCTTGGTTCTAATCCAAATAACACACACACACACACACACACACACACACACACACACACACACACACCTTACTTTGTTTTCTTTGAAGCAACACACAGTCTTACAAAATCACTTATCTGAAAGCTACTGTATGGCTTCTGGTAAGAACAGTGGCTGCTTCTGTTCTTAGTCTGAAAAATGTGGTTCAGTGTGAATAGACCAGTGTGGTTCAGGACATCTAGACAATGCAGTCCCCTCGTTGTTAGTTTATGAAGTGCCTTACCTTAAAAGGTGCTTTGTTTCCAGTTTTATTGTCTTCAAAATCACCACTAAGTTTTCACAATGCCTCCCTCAATCTAAAGGAATAACCAACATTAATTTAGAAGACAGATCAGATTTTACATTAGCAATCAGCATTTCCAAAGGTGGATGCGTTGTATGAGAGGGCTGTGGCATTTACACAGTATAGCATCTGCTCACCACGGAGCACCTTTGCTTCTCTTACAACATCACGTTTCATGCTGGCATCTGGCTTTAAGAACCAACCAGATAGCAGGGCAGGTGCTTACTGTGTTCCTGAGTTTAATGTGTGAATTCTCTCACTATTGGCTAAGCTATTCTCAGCTTCTTCCTGAATAATTAGGCTCCATAACTTATTTTTTTAATTATCTATTTTTATTTAAGGTATGTGTGTATGTTTGTTTTTCTGTATGTGCATTACATGCACACAGTGCCTGAGAAAGCTAGAAGAGGACACTGGATCCACAAGAGCTGGAGTTATAGGCGATTATGAGCTGCTCTGTGCTGGGAATTGAACCCTGGTTCTCTGCTAGAGCAGTACTTAACTCTTGGCTGAGCCATCTCTCTAGCCTCTAATTCCCTAAATACAGAATAAAGCGTGGCAGTACTCATACTAATAGCACGAGGAAACGGGAAGTGGTAAAATAATTCCCGAAGGATTACAATATGACGACCAGTTCCTGAATGTCCTGAGGTATTTCGAGAAACAGTTTGGAGGCATGCAGCTTAGCACCATTCCTCCACCAGCTCTACCAGGGATCAGACACCAGAGCAATGCTTATGAGGTCATAGATGAGAGCAGTGCTGATGAGGTCATAGATGAGAGCAGTGCTGATGACGCCATAGATGAGAGCAGTGCTGATGAGGTCACAGATTAGAGCAGTGCTGATGATATCATAGATTAGAGCAGTACTGATGAGGTCATAGATTAGAGCAGTGCTGATGAGGTCAGATTAGAGCAGTGCTGATGATGTCATAGATTAGAGCAGTGCTGATGAGGTCATAGATTAGAGCAGTGCTGATGATGTCATAGATTAGAGCAGTGTTGATGAGGTCATAGATTAGAGCAGTGCTGAAGATGTCATAGATTAGAGCAGTACTGATGACATCATAGATTCCCCGTAACTACAAAACAAACTCTATGATTTATGATTTGTTTTTTGTGAAAAACATCCATCCTGAGAAAACATTGATAGAGGATACCATAATACATTTAGGTTTTAATCTATTACCTGCCAGCATTGGAAGTCAAGCATTTAAAACAGAGTTAATAAAGTTTATTTTGTGTTTTATTTCATCATTCTTATATAAAGTGATAAAAGATCCCCACTCTACAAGTACCTCATTTTTACTTGGCTTCCTTAACAAAAAGATATTTTGGAAACTCCACCAGCGTTAGATGTGGTTATGGGACTCGGTGGATAATGAGATGGGAAAATGTAATTTGTGTTTTTTTCTAAGATTTGAAGTCAATTTGAAGGAAAAAGTCCCCCCCCCCTCCACTACTCCACTTGCAGTCTGTATCTTCATGAGTGATTCACCATTTTGAACCATGTTGGTAGTGGCAATGCCCAAGGGGTGTACGGATAACAAATCACAAATGGCCTGAACCCCTAGGAACTGGGCAGAGGACAATCACCATATTAGATTGGATGGATACTCAGGGAGGAAATAAATTCTATCTTATCAATAAACATTGAGTATCTTATTTTACAATGGGGGGATGAAGGGCAAGCGGTAAGACACAAGTTCTCCGCTCTGGTGGAGTTTAGTGTGCAGGAGTGTCCCAGGTTAGGTTCTCTGTTGCTGTGATAAGTCACTGACCAAAAACAAGCTGGGGAGGAAGGGGTTTATTTGACTTACACGTCGTAATCAGTCATCAAGGGAAGTCAGAGAAAGAACTCAAGGCAGTGACCTGAAGCAGAGTTCCTTCAGTTCTGCTTACTGGCCTGCACCCTGTAATTTCCTTAACTTTCTTTCTTATACTGCCCAGTCCCATCTGCCTAGGAATGACATTGCCCCTAGTGGCACCGCTGGCCTCCCCTTATCAATCAGCAGTCAACAAAATGCCCCACAGGTCAATCTGATGGAGGCAATTCCTCAATTGAGGTTCCCTCTTCCCAGATGACGCTAGTTAGTGTCGGGTTGGCAAAAACTAACCAGTCCAAGCAGTACAGGTCTGCTTACTGAGCTGTGAAGTTCTGACTAACAGGTTTATTTAACCCTCTACAGTGCCCTTTGCGGGTAATTCTTCATTTCTAGTTATGATGGACACCACTGACCAGCAGAACACAGTACCAGCCTCAGCACCATCCTCCTGTTCAGTTTCTTGGTCTACAAAAAAATGTTGGATGCTATCATTCATTCTAATGGACTAATCAATGTGGTGGTATTGTGTTTGCCAAAATGTTGTGCACCCTAATAAACTTATCTGGGGTCAGAGACAGAACAGTCACAATATTAAACATAGAGGATAGACAGTGGTAGCACATGCCTTTAATCCCAGCACTTGGGAGGCAGAGCTAGGCAGAAATCCATGTGTTCAAGGATACAGCCAAGCATGGTGAGTTTAATCTTTAATACACCTTTAATCCCAGAAAGCGAGCCTTTAATCCCAGGGCGTGATGGTAGAAAGCAGAAAGGTATATAAGGTGTGTGAGGACCAGAAACTAGAAGCATTTGGCTGGTTAAGCATTTGGCTGGTTAAGCTTTTAGGTTTTGAGCAGCACAGTTCAGCTGACAGCCATTTGGATATGAGGACACAGAGGCTTCCAGTCTGAGGAAACAAGATCAGCTGAGAAGTTGGCCAGGTGAAGTTAGCTGTGGCTTGTTCTGTCTCTCTGATCTTCCAGTATTCACCCCAATAACTGGCCTCAGGTTTGATTTTATTAATAAGAACTGTTAAGATTCATGCTACAAATCAATTCTAATGGAGGATCTCCAGAGGCCTGTGTTGAGAAGGCTTCTTAGGTCATATATGTTCCCAGATTGGCAGCAAAGGAAGAACGTTATGATTGATTGGGCCATGACTGTTACTGATGGCAGTGTGTCTCTGCTGTAAAATCACCTCTCCTTAGACATGGAAATGAGGAAATGCTTTCCAGGGGGTGAAAGCCTGAAATACTCATGGAGCAATTTTCATTTTCTTAAGTGCCCTCTAATCCTCATGGTTTCATTAATGCTTAAAGATTCTGGACTCTCAACTCAATAGGGTTTTAGTATCAATAGCAGGCAGTGAGCATAGATATCTGTAATTTAAAGCTGTAGAAACTTGAAATCAGAAAGGCAGAATCCCTAGGTGGCTGGGGATAAAACCTGACTCTTCTGTTTCCCATAAGGATTCTAGACATGATGGGACCAAGGGAATAGAGTGGCACTGTGGGAATCAGAAGAATGGATGCTCCTGTGAAAGCCACATTTGGAGAATTTTCTATGTGCAATGGTTGGCTCAAGTCTCTTCCATGCAATACAAAAGGATGCATGCATGCACATGTCTGTGTTTGTGTGTGTGTGTGTGTGTGTGTGTGTGTGTGTGTGTGTGTGTGTGTGTGAAAGAGAGACAGAGACACAGAGAGAAGATATTTTAATCCTAGGAGCTAAAGTCTGCTGATCTAAACAAGCCAACATAGATAGATTACTGTTACAAATTGTTGGTGCTATGAATCTAGAAAAGACTCCAGTGAGCATTGCATTCTGCTAACTCATGTTTGTTTATGATAGTATTGATCTGTGCTTCAGAAAAACACACGTGATCTGTTAAGGCATTGCCATTTAACACACAGAATCAATGCAATGACCAGAGTATGAGAATCATGGGCTCCCAAATGTCTGTGACAACTCTGGCTGGGGCACAATATGTCTTAGGATGGACCAGACAGCATCATGTCTTGTATGCAGGACCTGTTCTATACAGCCTGTACATTTCAATCACATTCGTGTCTAAGTTAACTTGTCTGAATATCAATTTGCATACTAATCTTAGGCTACATATCCTGCAAAATCGTCAATAGGAGAATAGACAGACTTTAATTCCATTTAATAATTATATGTGAGGTTCAGCACTTCTTTGTTTTGGCATTAGGTAAACTGTACAACATTCCATGTCACACAAAGCCCTATGTTCAGCTTCCACCTGGTTTCTTGTTCTCACAAAACAAACCAAGCATATTGTTACAACAGATTTATTCCTCTCCTTTCAGATATTGTTAATGAATTACAGAGCACTACAACATGATGTAATGATATATAAGACTGATTTTCTTTAAATTACAGAATTGGGGGATTTTTATTTCATAATTTTAACCCTATCTCTTATTTGTTCAGAAACAGTGCTAGATGCTGATATTTTCTTAAGTACTTTTAGACAATATGTCAGAGCTTGGGGCCAGAAAATACTATTGGAAGAGAATGTGATTTCCATATTTAACAAAATGTAAGTTTTAAAAACACGTTTATTTTTATTTACGTGTGTGTGTGTGTGTGTGTGTGTGTGTGTGTGTGTGTGTGTGTAAGTGCAGGTGTCCTCAGAGGTCAGAAGAGGACATCTGATCCTGGAGCTGGAATTGTAGGTATTGTGAGTCACCTGATGTGGGTGCTGGTAACCAAACTTGTGTCCTTTGGAAGAGCAGCCAGTGCCTTTAACCACTGAGCCTTCTCTCCAGCCCCTCCCCTCAAATAAATTTGCTATGAAGAAGGATATTGCTGTGGTTCAGGGCATGTAATTTCATCTGCAGCAGTTTCCCTGGCAATAGGATGGAGTGACATTTGGAAGGATCTCTGCTACCCCAACATTCTTTCTCTGTCTTCCTCCAGTAGAAGAATATTGAACCTGATCTCCTCTCGCTCCCTCTGACATGAAGCCCGGCAATATTGAAATCCAGGATATGAGTCTATATGTGATGTGAGGTGGAGGAAGATGAGTGCCCTGGGAGAATCTGTATTTGGAGGATCATTCCACAAAAAATGAAAGACCCAGGAACGATGACAGAGAGAGAGCTAGGAACAGATAATCAACCAGGAGTTCTAACTTTTAGAAAATGAGAGGAAATGACATGGAGTGGTACCAGTGACTACAAGGGAGGTAAATGTCAGTGGTTGAATGCAAGATAACAAACACGATGATTAATAGTGATGTCTTAGGAACAGTAGTAATAAGCAAGTCACTTATCTTAGGAAGGATGTGAGTCACAGTCAGTGGCCACCCATTGGTAGCCAGATTTAAGAGATATTGTTTTAATGCTTCCTCCCTTCCCTAACTCTACCCTCTACTCCTCACACAGTATTTTCTTTCTTAAGTTTATAAAAAGATTAAATTATTTTTATTTTATATACATGGGTTGTTTTGCCTCTGGGCATGACTGTGCACCACATGCGTGCAGTACCCACATAGGCAAGATGAGGACATTACATGCCCTGGAAATAGAATTACAGCTGGTTGTGAGCCACCATGTAGGTGCTGGAAAGTGAACCTGGGTCCTCTGTAAGAGCATCCAGTGGCATCCGAGTCATCTCTCTACCTCCCTACCAACAGTACTTTCTGAATATATCAATCCAAAGAATCTAATCACTGCAGTTGACTCCACTCTAGTGTCTGCCTCTAGTGGATGGTGACTAGAGAAAAATCTGGATCCTCTGCTTGATGAATAATGAGAAAGGGGCATCCATGCAAGCCCACTTAGGGTGTCTGAACTGCACTTCAGTGTCCAAAGAAAGCCTTACTCAGTGTCTAAACTTGAACCCATCCTCTCTCTCCTTTTGATGTGCTCATGGTTCCCTTTAACAGTATTTATTATCAACTCACTTTGGAGGATGAACACCATCCTCATTCTAGTCTCTCTCACAGCCTCTTCTGGGAGAGGGTAAAACACAGAAACATCCTGACACTCAACATCACCTTCAGGAATGTGTGTGATATATGTATGTATGTATATGTGTGTATATACATATATAATATGATATATATTACCTATTATATATATATAAATATATATAATACCCATATTATATCTCACAGGGGAGCTGCTACCATGAATTTCATGTCTGTCATTCTCCAAAGCCCTTTCCCTTTTGTGAATTGGATGCTCCTGGTCAGGAGACCTCAAACCTCCACCTGTAGTTTGCATTAGAAACACTCACAAATGAAAAACTGCAATTATAGACTTACAATGACCAGATTTAGGGGATATTAATATTTCATAAGGAGACTTAATCTATTTCACTACATTTTACATTAGTTGTTCTAATAAATCTATTCCTACCAGCCATGCTGTTGGATTTAATAGACTTTATAAATAATTGGTCAATATCAAATGTGCCATAAATTGACTCCAACTTTGGAAGGAGGCCCGGGAGCTACTTTTGTGTTGCAATATTGTAAACGGCCCATAATTCACAATTAATGCAGGCAGAAATTGTGACAGGTCGTTGATTGTGTTAAATGACAAATCCTGTTTGGATACAAAACAAGTTTAATTCCCTGTAATTATAGATACTGAGATCGCTAAGTTGACTCAGTTTTACCCTAATGCCAGGCCAGGGCTAAGAGGATTTTTAACCAAAGGTCCCCAGCAGACGGGGGAGAGCCAAGTACAGAAACAACAACCACCACAAAAATTATGTGCATCAAGGTTGCAGAAAGATGTGTGAAGACTTATTACCAATCTGAAAGCAACACAAAGTTTTAGTGTGAATTTTGTGATTGTTGGGGGTGCGCTCCTCAGTTCAATAGTGCTTTGAGGAGGTCGTAGACCTCAGGAGTGAGTTTACTACTATTATTTTGCTAAAAGGACATAACATCAAACCACCTCCTAAATAAGAATTTCTATACCCATCGATTAGTGCATCTCTAAACCCCTCATCAGACAAACTTCATTGTACAGTGCATGATGGTTCAATACAGAGAGACTCAGAGCTGGCCCGGGGTCAAAGAAGGAGTCAATGTGGAGGACTCAGCCCTAACTGGACGTCTATGTCGACTCTTCCTCCCCTCCAAGGCTTGATGAACATCGAGAAAAAGGGCGTGGAAAGATCGAAACAGCAAGAGGTCAACAAGGGCCGCAGCCAAACAGTGTTCTCTGGACAGGACATTACCATTGCACTCATGAAAGCACAGCAGCTGTGGTTGCCTGCCCAAGATCAAGCCAGTCACAAGTCCCAGCACGGAGGCAGGAGGGCGCAGGAAGCCCCGCCCCTAGCTGAGGAGCTACTGGCCGATGATAGGAAGGTGAGAGAGCCAGTTTTCTTCAGTGGTTGGTTCCCGGTAGGTTGCCCATGTTTCAGTGGTGCCCTTCCACCCATGCGCACCTGGGCAGCACTAACTGGACTCCGGGAAAGAAGAAGAAACGAAGCTGGGGTCGAGGAATGGGCTAGGGAGGAGTACAAGGCGGGGGTGGGTGGGGGTGGGGTGGGGTGGTGGTGGTGGTGGTGGATGTAGAATGGATCTGATCCAAATACATTGAATTCATGTGTGAAATTTTTTTTAAAGTGTAAAAATTAAGTTTATATTCAGCACCCCTGTAGAAAGGAGGAAACTGTGATTTATTTAATAAGCTATTACAGGATGTGACATCTATGTAAGTGGGATATTTGACTCCCAGTCCTCTTAATATCAAGGAGCACTCAAGCCATTTTTTTTTCAGTGCTATAAGCAATACCCAGAGTTCTTTTAACTCAAAGGCAGGATGCATATGACGTTCATGAGGGAGGGCTGAGCTTCCTCAGTGGTGTATAAACATAAAATTTGTCTTTCTTATTGACTGAAAGGAGCACATTTATTTATGCCTCAATGAATGCTACACTGCTTTCTTTGGGGAAAAAATTGACATTAAAATCAATATTCCTCTTTACAACCCAGAATGCTGACTGTTGGAGTATTATGTTTTAGGAAATGTTGCTATTTAGTCATTGAGACTGCAGAGAAAATCAGAAAGCACATTCATATGCAATGGAATCAAATAACAATCATCTTTTATAAAAAAAAAAAACTTTTCATGAACCGAAGCCATTAACTATTCTACTCAATTAATTCCTCAGACCTCAGTAATCATATCATCTCTGTGAACATAAAAGCAATGCCACAATTTAATAGTCAATGTTTAAAATTACTTAAAAAAACTGAGCTAAAGGCTTACTATTGAAGACTACACTTTTAATGTTATAAATACATATTATTTAGAAAGAGCAGACCTTACCTCAGGAGGCATCAACCTCTCTAGTCAAAGGGGAACCCACTCACAGGTTTACTGATATATTTGTAATGGATCCTAAATATTTCAGTGGAGCAGGTAACATGGTCTCAGACCGTAAGCTGTGCTCACAGACAGGCTCCAAGCAGGTGCTTTTGAATTTGGGAGCCATGAAAGCATGCAGGAGAGGCTTAATTTGCCCCACACTACGCAGCATTCATTAGTGGCATCCTCAATGCTAAACCACAGTTGGTCTTGGGCAGTTTGGCTGACAGCATCCTCAATGCTAAACCACAGTTGGTCTTGGGCAGTTTGGCTGACAGCTATCTGTCAGTTTTCTGACAAATAGCTGACTCTATATGATAGTGGTCTGTGCTCCTGACACCCGTGTGGACAGAGAGGCTTTTGCCATCACACAACACAACTCACCATGGAAACTTGATCCTTTCTCATCTACAGTCATCCACGCTTCAAGCTCTGGCTTGAGTTCCTACTCTGACTTCCCTCAATGATGCACTGTAATGTGGAATATAAGTCAGAGAAGCCCTCCCCTACCCAAGTTGCTTTGGCCAAAGTGTTGTGTCACAGCGGCGGAAGCAAACCGGGACAGCCCTGTTCCTTTTATGATGCGATCAAACCTATGGAATTTTACCATTCATCTTTTCTAGGCCAGCCTTTTGGATAAATGTATGCAGATGGGGGAAAGAAAAAACAACCTAGTTGATTCACTGACAGTGTTTATTCTTGTGCCTCTCTCTATTTCTAGGGTCTGATTTGTAACAAATAATATTCATATTGGAAATAAGAATGCTGGAAACTAAAATATGTTTAACTCAGATTCTTGGGCATTTCGTAAGTTCAGATATATCACTAATAAAATCAGCAGCAGAAGCTTTCGGCTCTTTCTAACAAGCGACTAAACCTATTTGGCTTCAATTTAGTCCTTGATGAGAAAAACAAAACCAAAAAGCCAAACAATTGTTTGGTAGGCAATAGTACGGATAAAATAATCACTGATGTACTTAAGTACCATTGAAATGTACGAATACCCTTAATGATGAACATAAACTATGAGAGGGACCAACATAAATCAGGTTGTGCTACACTGATGGGTAAAAGAACCGTGTGCTCTGACCTGAGGATAGAGATGGGACTGGAGAGATGGCTTAGTGGCTAAGAGCACTTGGCTGCTCTTCCAGAGGACCTGGGTTCAATTCCCAGCACCCACATGGTGGCTCAAAACCACCTGTAACTATAGCTCCGGATATCTGATACCTTCTTTTGGCTTCTGTGGACACTGTACATGTAGATACATACATACACATAATTAAAAATAAATCTTAAAATAAAGTGGTGTATGAGACATTGTGGCTATTCTTGTTGTTTTTGCCTCATCTCTTTCCCTTTCCTAAATGTACCCAGTCTGGAAATTTGATACAGGGCCTGCTCACCAATGTTTGAAAACTGGTCAAACCCCCTCATCATTTCAGCAGTATTTTCTGAACACACAGACAAACACACTGAAAATGTCTCTTTTCACTCTATTCAAAAAACGTAATTTGCCCCCAGATCGCTCTTGATGGGAAATCATAGTTGTGGCTTCTGATTTCTGCCCTCCTGTAGGTCTCAGGCTGCCCATTTCTGGTCACTCTGTTCAATTTCCTGTTGATTCTGGAAATGTCTAATGTTCACCTCTTATATGACCTCTTGCCTAAATCAGAAGATGCTGTTTTATTTCTGAGTCAGTCAAGAACTGCGTTTAATGAAACTTACATCTAAAAGTTAAAATCTTAAACAAAGCATGAGGATGAGAGCCTGTAATCCCAGCACTCAGGAAGTGGAGGCAGAGAATCATGAGTTCAAGACCATCCTCAGCTTACACAGTAAGTTTGAGACCCTGTCTCATAAAAGGTTTAAAAATGTATGTGTCTGTCAAATACCAGAGTCTGCCTAGGTATTTTTAATATGTGGAAACTATTGTGTTAAAACGCTGTAGTGAACATTCTGCCCAAGTGTCCCATGTATAAATGATTTCCCTAAAAGTTATCTAACCTCACGAAATTAGTTATGTTGTGGCCAACTGTTCTTTAGATTAAGGAACATATGCATCTTTCAAACTAATAAAGAAAAAGAGTCTTGACTGCAGTCCATTACCCAAGCCTCATAATGTCAAACAGATGGCTTCTAAGTCTGAGTCCCAATTCTTGAATTTACTTAAACACTGATAGAGAAGCTGAGCTGGCTTCTCTAAGGGAATTCCACTCCTTCTAAGTGTTGAGTCACCTATGAAACATGGCCTCCGGGGTCTGGTTAGGATTTGGTGAGGCTGTGACCTTGTGTCCTTCCCGCCTAGTGTGAGCAGGAGTGGCCCATGTCATACTGGGATGGGGAGGTCCCAAAGACTTCTCTTTGGTTCCTAAGCATCCCATTCTGGTCTTGATTCAGGCAAGTGTAGCCATGGGGAAGGTACAAGCTCAAGATGACAGACCCAAAGTGTGTGGGAAGGTTGAGCTCATGGCTGCCCCCTGTAGGAGGTCCTATGTGATTACGATTGATCACATATGGTAGTAGGAAATAGAGAAATGAACTTCTATCAAGTTTAGGGTCTTATATACTGTGTATGTGAGAGGGGGGAGTAGATGTTGCTGTTTGTATAACTTTATAGCATGGAATACATATTTATTTCACTCATTCAGCAATTGGTTATTGAAATCCTACTATGTGCTTGTACTACCAAGGACCCCAAACAAAACTTGGTCTTTGACATTTTAATATACTGTTTTCAAGTCTCTATACCTAGATCACTTCACAAGCTTAAAAATGATTGATGCCTCTAAAGAGGCTTCTGTAAAGCCTTACAGAGTTACATTTGCTGTATCAGAAATTAAAATCATTTAAAATAGCTGTTTCAATTCATAACAGGTGACCATAAATATTTATGAAAATAACTATATTTTCCCAAACCAGACTTTTATTACAAGAGATGGGGATATTATTTATTTATTTATTTATTTGGCAAATAATATCAATGTCTAGCTTTGTGGAAAACAGCTGGATTCTCAGATATGCTTCTGCATTCATTATGTGATAATATGTTGCTTCTATTGAGTGTATGAAAAACATCCAGACTGATTCAAATATGCCATAGTTGAAGAAAAGAATCAAAAATCTTTTTAGGTAAGTGTCAAAATTTGAGATCACATACAAAGCCAACTTGCCACTTTCTCTTTTTAAGATTTTAATTAATTAATTGTGTGTGTGTGTGTGTGTGTGTGTGTGTGTGTGTGTGTGTATGTTCATATATATGTCACTGCATACATATGGAGGTCAGAGGACAACTTGTGGGTGTCAATTCTCTCCTTTCACCCTGTGGGTTCTGGAAATCAAACTTGGCGCTTTAGCAGCAGGTGCCTTTACCCCAGTGAATATTGAATATTGGGTGTTGGGCTGGTTAGTGTTTTGTTTGTTTGTTTGTTTGTTTGTTTTTGTTTTACCAACTTGACAAAAGCTAGAGTCACCTGGGAAGAGGAACCTCAGTTGAGAAAATGCCTCCATCTGATTGGCCTGTGGGCATGTATGAAGTGCGTCTTCCTGGTTGATGATTGATGTGGGAGGTTCCAGCCCACTGTGGGTGGTGCCACTCATGGACGGGTGGTCCAGGGTGTAGCAGAAGGCGGTTGAGCAATCTGTGAGAAATGAGCCAGTCCTCGTCACTCCTGTGTGGCCTCTGCTTCAGTTCCTGCCTCCAGGTTCTTTTGCCTTGAGTTCCTGCCCTGACTTCTGTCAGCGATGCTTCCCCCTCCCACCCCCACAAGTTACTTTTGTTCGGTGTTTTTATCACAGCAACAGAAATCAGACTAGGTCAGGTGTGCTTTGGAATGTGAGCCCATTCTAACGGGTCTTTAATACTGTTGGCCTACCAAGCTCTCCATGACTTTGCAACGCCATGGCGGTTGCTCCCTCCTCCAGAAAGTGACACGGATGTCTCACTTAGAGCTGACCATTCTACTGTATGTATGCCAAGACCATCTGTACTTTCTGCCCAACAGTCATATACAACGAGGCCATTGGGCTTTCTTTTACAGCCACATGACTCATCGTTAGCCTCCCCATCGGTCCTAACTTTTGTTTCCTTGGTGTTCATCCAGACAGACTCAAGCAAAGCAGCAAACCCAGCCAAATGTGCAGATTCATCATTCATTTTTAATGCAAATTCATTCTGCGTATGATGTGGTAACTCAGTTCCATGTTGGCAGCTATACCTTTAAAGACAGATTGCATTATGGGAAAGTGGAAATTTTGTAATTTCTTTCACTCTTTTTTTCCCCTATAGCAGAAATCTAGTGACACCCACTCTGCAAAGCTCCGAGCCTGTGTCACCTACTTTCTCTGTCCCTAATGCAAATGCAATATGATAATTTATTTATGAGAAGCACAAATGTCTTTCTCCCCACTAATTTGCAAAAACACAAACCAAAATGCTTTGACTTTTACTTTGTGTGAGTATTTTATCTGCATTAAAATACCAAACGGCTTCTTTCAAGCCCCAAAGTGACAAAACAGTGCTGAAATGCAACTGAGAACATGTTAGATTTTTAATTGCTCTACAAAGATGATATAAGAACCGAACATATGCTCAACTAAGGAGATATTACATTTTGTTGTATTTGGGGCTGGAGAAATGACTTAGAGGTTAAATGCACAGACTTGCGTTCAAGAGGATCCAGGTTCAATTCTCTTTCTCTCTCTCTCTCTCTCTCTCTCTCTCTCTCTCTCTCTCTCTCTCTCTCTCTTTCACACACACACACACACACTGCTAACATATGTCCATCAACATTTATATGCAAATAGAATAGCTTCAAGTTTTCACGTCTCCCTTTGGAAACAGTACCATCCGTCACGATATTAGGAAAGATTAACAACAACAAAATCTTTGATGAAAGAAAATATTTCAAAGCAAGACAACATTGTACTATATGCTTGTTTGCTTCCACGGTTTCAAATAAACCTTTGTATTTAAAAAAAAAATAGTAACATCTTATTGAATGGGTAACAAGAGAACAGAGATGTTCTGGGCAGAGATGCATCCGGGTAGCACAGATTAATAAAAGTACAGAAAAATTAGTCCTTGAGAATGTGCATATGATTGCTCTAAACTCTTGCCTTGGGTGGTATAGAACTGTCCTGGACACACACTGTTCATCTCCACTGTAGTAGAGTCATTATACACCAAGTGAAGTGCAAACCATCTCCAGGTCCCTACCCAAGAACTTGAGTGGGAAAGTCATCAATGCACCTCAACATTATCACATAAAAGGTTTGGGTCTCACAGACTCTGTTAGTTACTTCTCTTGCTTTTAAGCACTGTGCCGTTTCTCCAGCCCCTAGAACAATATTCTTATCATTGTGATTCATAAAGATGCCTGGCAAATAAAATTTGTGATATGCTTGCTCTATTTTTTAAATAAGAAAAAAAACAAGATGGAGATAAACTTTACTACATCTTTTTTTTTTTTTGTACTAAGCAGGATTTTTTCAGTACACCCTTTTCTGAAATTTGAAAAATAAATAAATAATTGACTTGGACAAACAAATTCATAAAACACTGTGTGTGTGTGTGTGTGTGTGTGTGTGTGTGTGTGTGTGTGTGTGTTGAACCTAAGTTTTCATGTGAGTGTGTTCAAGACCAGAGGTCAGTGTTGGGCATCTTCCTCGATCTTTCTCTAATTTCCTTTTTTGATATAGTGCCTCTCACTGAATCTGGAGTTCATTGATTCATTGCTTCTACTAGATGAGCTGACGGTCAACCCCTCAGGATCCTCCTGCTTCTGACCTTCTCAGCACTAGAGTTACAGACATACACCACCACAGGTAAGTTTATACATGGGTACTGGGGATCAACATGGGTCTTTGTGCTGTCATGACAAGCAGTTTATCAACCGAACATCCCCCTAGCCCACATCCTCCTTTAAAGTTAATCTTTGAAGATTTCATATGTACACAGTGTATTTTGGTCATATCATTCCTTTCTTCTTCCCTCTAACTCCTTTCACCCCCTAATACATCTCCCTTCCAACTTCATATCTTCATGTTTTGAAATTTCCTGTTGAGCCCAATTAGTGCTGCTCATATGCTCATGGGTATGGGATCATCCACCGAAGCATGGACAACCTACCAATGTCCTCAGCCTCCAAAGAAAAGTGACTCTACCTCCCAACTGCAAATAGCTCCTTATCTAGGAGTGGGGCCTTTGAAATCCCCATCTCCAATTGATCTTGCACAGGCCTTATGCAGGTAACCACAGCAGCTGAGAGTTGACACATCCAGAAGTCATGTCTTGTTCAAAAGACATTTCACAGCTCTCCTCTCCAACCTCTGGCTCTTACATTCTTTCTACCCCCTCTTTCTAGATAGCCTCTGAGCCTTGGATATTGGAATTTGATATGAATGTCCCATCTACAGCTGAGCACACACAGTCACTTATTCTCAAGACTTTGAGTCTCTGCATAAACCATTTCCCACCACAATAAGAACTTCCCTGATCATGGTTGGGAGCAACCAAAATCTATAGATATAAACATAAATATTTAGAAAGCAGTTTGGAATGTCCATTTAGCAAAGCAGCAAATAGTTGGTCCTCCAGTCTGCCTAGTGATGGGTTTTGATCATGTTTAGAGTAACAGGCATGAATTTCTTCCCATGATCAGGCCTCAAATCTAGTCAAGAGAGGGCTTGGTTACTCCATAAACATTACTGCTCTAGTGTGCACATCTTTGTTGGTAATGTAGTGCACTGAGTCCTGCTTTGAGTAAGATGACTGATATTTTTTAATGATGGGAATTTCTATCATGTGTAGTCACATCCAAGTTTCTGTTCATTCTCTGTGGTGATATCAGTAACGTGAAATATAATTGCTCTAATAAAATAGACTGGGTCGATACAAAACAGCCTTGTTAACTTTCCTCCAATAATGTGAGGTCATTGTTTTGTGTCTTTGAAGAAAAAATACGTCTGGTAGACAGACGCACGTTCACACTACACCCTGAATTAACTGGCAAGAACTTTGAGTCAGTAAAGTAACATCTGGGCCAGTAAATTAACAGAAGATAACAAGTGGCTTTGCTGATGCAAAGGGACTTGAGTGGGTGCGAACAGCTGTACATAAGTCAGCCGACTCTCAGGGGATTTGAAGAAGGGTGAGGTAATTAAAGTCAAGGGTAATAGAAAGAAAATACGCAAAGGTAATGAGTGGCTGTGCTTTTTGAAAACTCTTTCCTTCAAACTGGCTACACAGCAAAGCTCACGTGGATCCCTGATTAAGGAGCTGGCTGAGACTATCCATTAAAGATAGCTCCAGGACCACACAGACAGAGAAGGAAAATAATTCCCTAGAGGTAGGCAAAGAGGTCAGGATGGTGTGGGATAGTGAGTAGAAATGATGGCAGGAAAATACACTTGCCAACACATAGCAACTACAAGGAGAGTGTCCAAAAGTCCCTTAGAAAGCATCAAAGACCCCCAAAGTCTCTGCATTGAAGCCAGGAACAGTAGGTATATTTCAGCTATTTGGATTCTCAGAGCCATCTATTCTTATGAAATATAAAACCGAATAGAACTGCTTAAATTCCATCAATGGGTATTGGGTGAGATGGAGGTGCGGCCAGACAAGATTGGACCAGGTGTGAGTCAAACAAGAGGAATGAGGTCTTTCCATAACGAAATTTATAGCGAAGGAAATAACATTTTCATAGGCAAACGTGGCTAAGAAAAACCAAATTTGCATGTATGCAGCTTGTTAGGAGAAAATGTGGTGACAGAAATGAAAAGTGACAGATTGGGAAGTGAAAATAGTTAAATTCAAGCAAAGGACCTGGGAACCTTGCCGTCTGAGACTGTTTCATGAAGGAACACAGGATGTGATGGATAGTTCCGGAAAACATCATCTGAAAGTGCTACCCACAGGACAGCCCGAGCTGATGGTCACAATTCACACATGTACATTCTCTACCACACCAGCCTGCAAACAGTGTGGTGTAGCTCTGTCATTTCAGGGGACACATTTCAGAGTGGTCTTCAAAACAGCTTAAGTCAACTTTCATTACTGAAAATGATGAATTTATATATTTATTGATATTTTCATTATATATACATACTTACATGTTCATTTATTCTTTAAATTTTTTCATATATTTGATGTGTGCATCAGTCATATCCTGTATGGAAGACAGCATTTTACAGACCCCTTCCCATCCTGTCTGGCTCTTATATTCTTCCCACTCACTCTTATGTGATGTCCCATGAGCCTTGAATAGGGAAATGTCAATAGACAGGATTCATCCACAGTTGAGCACTCGCAGTTACTTATACTTAACTCTTCAGCCAGCTATGAGTATCTGTATTAACCACTACCCACTGTAAAAATAAGCTTTCTTACCAAGCTTGAGAGGAAAACAAATCTACGATAAATGGAAATACTTAGACGGCAGGTTGACAGCATGACAATCTGATTACATGTTTATATTTTAATTAATTTGAGTTTTAAATAAGCTTTAAGAGCACAAGGGTCGAGCATTGCTGATAACATAGACAACATGAACTTTCTTAGCTTTTATCTGGAAACTGTTTTGTTTAATTTTCTGTAAAACACTGTGTCCCTGTATCCAACCCTTTGAAGTTGAAATACAACAGTATCTACAAATGGTTTAGGCCACATGTGTAGTTACAATAAGACACATGTTAGACACCTTTCTTGGAGACATTCATTGTCTAAACTGTGGTCAGTCACTCAGGACAAAAGGTGCCCTGGAATACACACTCCTGTAATGGGATCTGCACAGGCAATCAAGAGTTTAGACGGAGAGCCAGAGAGATGTCTCAATGGTTAAGAGCACTGGTTGCTCTTCCAGAGAACATGATTTTGATTCCCATCCCCTACATGGCAACTCACAGCCATGTGTAACTCCAGCTCCAGGGGATCTCTGGCTTCCAGAGTCATCAGGAACTCCTGAGGTGCACAGCCACACATGTAGGCAACATATCCATAAACATAAAACTAAATACATAAAATGTAAAACAAAAAAAGGGGTTAGATCCAGAGTTATCATGAGCAGCTAAGGTAATTCACAAACTAAACTTCACTTTTAGGGCGTGTTGTTGGAGACACAAGTTCAGCGATTAAAAACCACATATCAGGAAGGCATACCCCAACCATTAGTCTCTGCCTCCATCTACTAAGATCTTCCTCAGTGTCCTCCTGAGTCTCCTGGGACCATCACAGATTAATTCAGAAAGGAAGTGTGCATGGTACCTCTCAGAGTATAATTTTGAAGAGGGAGACTAATCTGGTCAGACTCATTAACAGAAATGGATTTTCAAGATGGGAGGCATTAGACACTTCGAGTTTGTGGCAGCCAGGAAACGATCCCAAATCATACCTCGCAGGGCAGTTATGCATTCAGAACTGTTATTTTTACTAAGTGAGTGGTTTAGAGCAAACTCTTATGCCTGGTTGAGTAAAATATCAAAGTTGACATTCAGAAAGATACCATGGAATTACACGCACAGAGTAGTTAATGAGCAGAAAAGAGCCCCGTTTGCCCCAGCGGAAATTACAAAATGTCTTCAATTTTCTGTGTCATTTCTTGCTTCTAAAATGTGCAGAAGTGAGCAGGGATGGCTGCTTTTCTTCTGAGACTTAAAGAATCGGCATGAGGCGTGAATTCATCCCATGTCAGGCGGCATGCAAACAGATGCCCAGATGTTTGCATCATCTCTGGCTTCTGCTGACGATTGTTCTCCAATCCCAGCTCCAAGAAGGTGGAATCCATCAGTCTCCCATGGGAGGACTTTGGCCAGCTTTTCCTACTCTGTTATCAGGAAGGAAAACAACAGTCTTGTTTGTGATGGTTCATCTCAGACATCACCTTGACTGGATATGAAATCAACTAAGGGATAAATCATTAAGCATGCTTGAGAGTTTTTTTTTTTCTCTTTTTTCATCAGGGATTTTGAAGTGGGAGACTCCCTCTAAACATGGGTGGTGCCTTCCAGGGGCAGCCAGATGAAAAGAGGTCTGAGGGGAGCTGGAGAGATGACTCAGCAGTTAAGAGGACTTGTTCTTGCAGAAGACCAGGATTGAAGTCCCAGCACCCATATGGTGACTCACAGCCATCTCTATCTCCAGTTCCAGGGGATCCAATGCCCTCTTCTGGCTTCCACAGGCACTGTGTGTACATGGAACACATTCATTCACCCAGGATTACACACACACACACATAAAATAAATAGATTTTTCAGAAATAGGGTCTGAGGGGAAAAGCTTTGCCTTTGTGTCTTGTTGGTGAATTTACCTACCATATTTCTGAATTCATCAATTCGGTTGCTATTGCTATCACTGTCCTTGTGTTTGCTGACATCAGGACCCAGGCTCTTCA
>CABHPQ010161527.1:0-16981 GCA_902168405.1 Peromyscus aztecus | reverse complement strand
AAATGGTATGCCAATGCTCTCAGTCCTTATTTGCTAGGGACTCAGATACCGTGAGTGGTTTTTATTTGCTATGTGATCATATTTCTTTCTTTTTGTAATCTCTTTTTTTTCAATCAAGCTTGTATTGATTGTTTTTCCTCTGCTATGATAAAACATAACCATCAAGACAACTTACCGAAGAATGAATATATTTTGGCTTACAGTCTCAGCAGGTTAGATTCTATCATAATGATGGGGACAGCATGGCAGCAGCAAGCATCAGGCATGGTAGCTGGAGCAGGAATCTAAGAGCTCATACCATTAACCACAACTTCAAAGTAAAGAGAGAGAGAGAAAACTGAATGTAGGTGAGGGTTTTTACTTTCAAAGACTGATTCCAGTGACTTATTTCCTCCAGCAAGGCCATGCATTCTAAATCCCCCCAAACAGTACCACTAACTGGGTTACATATCCAAAAGCCAGAGCCTATGGGTAACAATTCTCATTCAATCTTGAGGTTCTTGGTAGTCCATTTTTACAGCTGCTGGATAGCCAGGCTGAGAGACACTTGTCATCATTCCTACCAGGCCATTTACAACCTTGTCACCTCCCAAGGACCACTATCTTCAAGTGGTATCACATGAAGTTTATTGTGTAACTTGTGAATTTGGGGTAAACACAAACATCCAATTGCCAATAAGGAAATACTAAGGCACTGTCCTCTAGTTTTAGGGCATTAGCCTATTAGCATACTTATCCTAGAATTTTTCTTGGAGATTAAGAAAAACACATTTAAAGTGCTTTGAAAGCTACTAAGTATGTATTATAGATATTATTATGAATAAGTAATTGTTGCCTTGCATAAACTTTAACATTATTTATCTTTAAGTAATTACATGCTTTTGCACTCTAAAATTTGTGTGGTAGTATTTATAGGTATGTACCTATTTCACACACATGAAGACCCTGGGGAATGGATGCAGTTAGGTCTCTTAAGGTTATTGTCTACTTGAATGAAACTTGGCATTGAAATGTTATTTAGTGATTATGAAATAGAACACACTGAAGCTCCAACATAACATGGTTCATTAGAGTGCTTCTCAGCAATACAATTAGAATGTAGTATTTGCCTAAAATTCTAGACAGAACATTCCTCAGATCACACACGATACAGCAGCATTTGTGTGTGGGGGGAATGGATGCTATGAACACTAGGAAGTCTTTGTAGAAAGAAAGCTGCCTTCTCTAGTTTATTCATCATCTTTGTTTCCTGGATGGTGGTGAAAGGACTCACAGTATTGACATGTGATCAGGTGAGGAATTTTTCAGGTACTAACTTCCAGATAGGAATACTGCTCATAGCAAGAATGGCTTTGATAAAGTCATGTGGCTTATAAAACATTGAACAAGGTTCTCTTGAGAGACAGTTTACTCCAGTGAACAAAACTATTCCCATGGTGGAGTGCTCATTCATTTGTGATCTTAAGCTTTGGAAACTGTAATTCGGGTTGGAATCACAGTATTCCCCAAGGCCAGAAAGACACTTGATGGGACTGTATTTTCAGGATTGTTCCAAAGTTCATGGCCTCCTACTGATTTCCTTCCTGTTTGCAGAGAGCAGCAGCCTGCATTCAGCCTGTGTCCATGAGAGTGCCGTGCATAGTCGAATCTTCCAGATCTTATACAGGAATGAAGAAGTTCCCATAAATGATGCCATGCTCTTCCGGACTCATTTGCTCTTAGATGGTGAGAGGGTAAGTCTTGCTCTCCTGCCAGTCAGAGAGGTTGTCTTTCCTGACTAACCATTCCCTCTTGTTGTTGGATTCAGGGTGAGTGAAGGAGAAGCTACTGATTGATTCTGAGATCTGGTAAGAATTTATGGTTCAGATATTCACCTGCTTCGGATGTGTTTTTCTTCTTCATTCTCATGCCTGCTCATTCCATGAAACCGTGGTCATGGACAGTCACTCTTCACTTGCTTGAGCATACCTCTGGTCAGGCTTACTGCCCATGAATGAATGGTTTAATTATCTGTTCTTTTTAAGCTCTGGGTTAGGTCATTGGAGCAGACATAGAAGTGAAGAAGGGTGCAAGGCCCCTTGTCTTCAAGGGCCTGGTAGCTCAGTTAGTGAGCAACAAGCACATTATAGAAGAGAAGATTCAGTCTCTGCAGTGAGGCCATGGATAAGAACCAGAACCAATTGCAAAGAGAACTAACTAGAAGTCAAGGAATCTGATGGGATGTTTTAAAATAAATATAGACAAGGAGTGGCTGTGGAGGCCCTGTGGATATTTTATTCATATATGCTGTAGTGACAAAGAAGATTCAAGCAGACTTAAAAATATATAGACTAGTAAGAGGGAGGAACAGTAGAATGAGCCAGAGAAGATAACAAGCACAGAGGATGTCAATGGTCAAGCCACATGACAGCCAAAGGTAGCCTAGAGAGCAGAGTTCAGTTATACCCAGGAGATGGAGGACTCCATGTAGATAAGAGAGTCTGTAGAAATGGACTATAAGAGTGGGCCATGCCCTTCTGGCTCCTACAATTCTTCCTCCTCTCTTCAGCAGAATTCCCCAATCTTGGGTAATGTTTGGCTGTGGGTCTCTACATATGTTTCCATCAGTTGCTGAATGAAGGCTCTCTGGTAACAATTGGAGCAGTCACCAATCTGATCACAGGGGATGGCCAGTTCAGGTTATGTATCTACTATTGCTAGGAGTCTTAGCTGGGTTCATCCTTGTAGATTTGTGGGCATTTCCCTTGCATCAGATTTCTACCTGACCCTGAAATGCCCCCCTTCCAGTCATCTCTTTCAGTGCTCTCCCCTTCCATCGACCCCCCCCAACCTGATCCTCAAGTTTCCATCCCCACCTGCCCCCCAGTCCACTTGAGATCTCTTCTATTTCCCCTTCCCAGAAGATCCATGCATCTCCTCTTGGGAACTCCTTGTTCCCTCGTCTCTCTGGGTCTACGAATTCTGGCATGGTTATCCTTCACTTTACAGCTAATATCCACTTATGAGTACATGCCATGTTTGTCTTTCTCAGTCTGGGTTACCTTATTCTGGAAGTTCATTCATTTGCCTTCCACTTTTCTGATGTCATTTTTTTTAACAGCTGAGTAATATTCCATTGTGTAAATGTACTGCATTTTTTTGATCCATTCTTCGGTTGGGGGGGGGATCTAGGTAGTTTCCAGGTCCTAGCTATTATGAATAAAGTTGCTATGAACATAGTTGAACAAGGACATCACAAGAAAACCCACAGAAACAACTAACCTGTCTTATAGGAACTCACAGAATCTAATTCAACAACCAGGATGTGAACAACGTAGACCCTCTACATATATGTGACAGTTGTGTAGCTTGGTCTTTGTGGAACTCCTAACAATGGGAGTAGAGGCTGTCCCTAATGCTTTGACTTGCTCTTGGGAACCTATTGCTCATACTGGGTTGCCTTGTCCAGCCTTAATACAGGGGAGATGCATAGTCTTACTGCAACTTGATATGCCATGCTTTGTTGCTACCCATGGGAGGCCTGCCCCTTTCTGAACAGAAACAAGAGGAGTAGATTGGGTGTGGGGCAGAGAGAAGGGAGGGAATGGGAGGAGAGGGGGAAGGGGAAATTTCAGACGGGATGTAAAATGACTGAGTGACTGAATAAATCAATCAATCAATCAATCAGTCAATAAATAAATAAATAGATTGTGCCATGCTCTTGGAGATACCAGTGATAGTCCAATGTAGTTGAGAGAAGCAAAGCTTCTATTGAATAGTGATAGGAACTGGGTCTAGTTGTATTAACCATGCACTGATCTTATCACCAGTAACATCTCATATTTGTCAGATTAATTCCATTGGGCTTTTTGCTGAGTGCTTTGTAGTATCTCATTGAGTTGTTGCAGTATGGTGAAGGGCTTTCTCAATCCTCTTTGATGGATTAGGAGGCAGAGATTTAGAGCTGTGACTTGTCTCCATCACACTACGAAGGTGTGGTGAAGCTGTGGTTTAAATTCAGAATTTAAGATGTGCTTTTCCAAAGAGCATATAGGACCACCATGTAGATGTGGTAGGAGAAGGGGGATCCTTTGGTTGTTTAAGCTCAGTAGTAAAGTAGAAATAACAACAACCGTAACGAATTGCATTATTTGAAATTGGTCAACCCTTTGTGTACAATCTCTTTAGTTCACTCTAATGTTATAGAGTAAGTAGAAGTATTTTGCTCTAATGTTATGAATGGAAAACAACTAGATTCACGATTTGCATTCATTCATTCTGACTTTAGAAGCTGCCTCCTTAGCTTTCAGGCTACAGGGGACCTGGAGGAAAAGAGAAGAAACACTGTGATAAACATATGTTTAGGTGTCTTGCAACTATAATAAGTAGGTTCCTATAAACATGTATATGTGGGTATCTTGCAACTATAATATGTAGGCTTCTATAAACATATATGTGTAGGTATCTTGCAAGTAAGGTTTAGCAAGGAACTAGGGAAAGTCATAATCAGAATCAGTCTAGTCTCAATTCCTAGAGAATTGCAGCCACTAAATCTAATGCTCACAGGAAGTTCTCAGTATCCAGGCAAATGCTTGCTCAGAAAGTGGTTAATGGGTTTACTTCTCCCATCTTATTTCCAGGGAACTGGTAGTGAGAGCCCATGCTCCTTTGGTTTTATACAAAGCTAGATTTTTGGTTATGAAAAGTAAACATAAGAGAAGTTATTTATAGCACTTGAATTCAGCAAAATGTTAGCTTTTTAAGTATTCTTTAAAAAATAACATGTTTAATACCACAAAGGCCCAAAGATAAATTCTATCCATATGTCTCTGCTTGAAATATATTGAATTAAGAAGTTATTTCCAAAGAAGCCTTTGGATAGGTGATGTCTGTCCCTGTGGGATGGGAGTATTTTTGTAAAGAAACAAAAGACAAAATAGGTGAGTTTGGGAGAACAGTTTTATTCCTCAAAGATACATTGACACTGCCTCCACACAGGACACTATTCCTGCAAGTTGGAGTCCACAACGAATAAGGACTAACGTATTCCTTAACAAGGAAATTAGCAGGGACATATGGCAAAAAAAATAGCCAGGGTGTTTTGCCTCAAGCAGGAGAGGACTGCCAGGGATTGTGGTAAACCAGTGGTATTTGCAGGATTTACCTGATCCAAACAGAGCTAACAAATGTCAGCCCTGCCTTGCCAGATCCAAGGGATGTTTTGCTTTTTTTTCCCCAGAAGCTATAAACCCACAATACAAATATGAATGTGAAATTACCTGAATTTCTTGCATTTGCAACTTGTTCAAAATGTTTTTAAAAATACTATGGGGACTAAACAAAACCTGCCTGGAGGTGAGATTTGCTTTAGGGGTTTCCAACGTAGGAGCTCAGAACAAGCTATGGCAATCAGAAAGTGCAAAATGTGAAGAGGGAAAAGAGGTGGCTCACTCTGAATTGCAGAGGAGGGTTTCAGCCAGCCAGGGAGCAGACAGGGGTCTAAGCCCTGTAGTACAGGGACAGTGCTGACACTGAATGAATCCACAGAGTACAGATAATAAAGACTGCTGCATAGCACACAATTTCCCTATCTGTACATCTGAGAAAGGAGACTGGGGGCACCATTTTGGGGGCATATGTGAAAAGAACTGTCTTATTGCCTTTTTTTAAATGTAAAGATCAGCACAAACATGGATGAAACCCAAACAATGAAGGAAGGAGAGTTTGAGACTTAGCATCGAATCTCAAGATAGAATTGAAGGAGCTTGAGTCACTTGGGAAATTAATCACTTAAGCTCCCTGATTGCCAGCTTCCTCCCCTTAACATGTGGATGGTGATGTGAGTCACATGGGGATATTTGAGTGTAAGTGGTAACTTCATGCATCCCTGCACAAGTTTTTGTTCCACTGATAGTTCACTCCACCATCCTTCCCAGGGTAGAGGCTACTTAGTCTTTTACATGTGCCTGGAATCCATGTCAAATTCATTTGAAAATGAGACTTAAAATGCTTAAATGCTTAACATTTATTTTCCAGTTTCTGTGATAAAAATAAGCTGACAAGAGCAACTTAAGGGAGAAAGGGTTGATCCTAGCTCACATTTCAAACACAGCTCATCATGGCAGGAAAAGTCAAGGTTGCAGAAACTTACAGCAGCTGGTTATCTTGCATCCACAAACTGGAAGCAGAGAGCAATCAGTACATGCAAATGCTCAGCCTGCTCTTCCATTCATGTATTTCAGGATACCTAGCCAGAGAAAGTCCTGTCTAACACTTAAGATGGGTCTTCCCACATCATTTAACCTAACCAGGACTATCATTCATATGCATGCTCAGAAGCTAAACAACCCCTCATAGATATGCTTGGAGACTTATCTCTGAAGTGATTTTTATATTTCATCAACTTGACAATGGAGATTAAGCATTACAAGGATGCTTGTTTAATAATGGTTAAGGATATCCTTTTACCAAGGTGGCTGTACGAATCCTTTGTTTCCATTTTAGATCTAATATCCCTATTCTAATAGTCTGATTATCCAGAACTTGATGTCTCATGCATAGATATTCTTGCACTTTATAGTGAGATTCTGTTCCTCTGCTTTGAGAAACAGTCAGCTAAATGTCCCAGATGGATTACTAATTGACTTCTGAACTCTCTTGGTCTTTGTCTTTCAGGTAGAAGATGCACTGAGCGAGGTCGAGTTTCAGCTCAAGGTGGACCTGCACTTTACGGATAGTGAGCAGCAGTGAGTGTCATGGACATCCTTGGTCTGTGTAGAGTTGTTTTTTCCTCTACCCTTTTCTCACTCTTAGGGCTTCCTCAAGGCTAGAATCCTCTTAATTTCTCTGGAATGGCTAGTTACTAGTAATCTGTAATGTCTCTCAGTAGTCCCAATATACCAGGAACATGGGATAGACATTGTATTAGTCAAGGTTTTCTAAGGAACAGGACGGATAATGTGATACACACACACACACACACACACACACACACACACACACACACACACACGATGTATTAGATTAGCTTATATGGTGTGGTCCAGATAGTCCAACAATAGCTGACTCATGCTAGAGTGGCCAAGAATCCAGTAGTGGCTCAGTCCATTAAGCTGAATGTCTCTGCAGTCCCAGTCTGGTGCTGAAGGCCTGGGGCTACTCCTGGAGAGATGCTGCTTTTCAGTTTACATTAGAATCCTGAAGCAGTTGGAAGAAGTTGTTGTGATTACCAGTGAAAGAATGGTGCAGGAACAGACTAGAATGCCAGCAAGACAAGAGGATGAGCAAGTAGGCAAAAAGCAAAGTTTCCTTCTTCTGTGTCCCTTTATGGAGCTGCCACCAGAAGGTGCTGCCCAGATTTAAGGTGGATCTTCCTACTTCAAATCAACTTATCAAGAAAATCGCTCACAGGAGTGTCCAGCAGCTTGGGTTTTAGCTGATTCTAGATGCTGTCAAGTTGACAGACATGATTTGCCATCACAGCATGTCTGCCACAGCCTGGAAAAGCTTACTCATAGGAGCAAGGCTGCTTGGGTTCTGCAAACAGACAATTGCTGGCTTCTTGCCTTATTAATGGCTATCTTCTGCTTAAAACATTTTTCCCTATGTGGTACTGATTTGGGGGTTTTAGAGTAATGCCTCCATGTGCTAGATCAAAACTCCTTTCAAATCATTCTTCCTGGTCTTCCATGCGCTCATACTGAACATCTGCTATTGTTCTTCAACTCTCTGCGAACTGAAATCTATTTATGTAAAACTTGCTGAGGAAATAAGCAGGGAGCCATTCTCTTCCTTTTCTTAATAGCTTCCTTCAAGTTTGTTCCGTGGCCTCTTCCCTCTACCCTGGCCTGGGCTATTTGCCTCTTAAGCCTTTCTATATTCTCTCAGGAATTAGATAATCAATCTTTCTCTGTGGTATTAAAAAGTGTGACATCAAAACTTCGAAGTTCGCATTTCATTTAAGGTTTCTTTCCATTCATTTAGGTCCTTTTGGTATAGGATGTTCTCAACATCCAAAAGGGGATGGCAAAGGGCTTTGTACTTCTTCCTTAGCTTGCTTTGCCCCTACCTCTGTGGCTTGTAGATCAGGCACAATGAGGAAGGAGATATGGTAAGGGCCAGGGAATCACATTTGAATGCTGGCAAGCAGTGTCCGTTCTAGGGTAAATACTCAGTCATCATCAGGGTTCTTGTGAGTTACTTGATGGTATGACCATTAAGCATGCCTCCACCCCAACTCTGCCCCATCCTTGAAGTCCCCTAATAAAGTCAAGGCTCTTGTGGTCACGCATGACTTCTAGGAAAATATTTGTGGCAGATCCTCTCCAGAGAATCCACATGTGGTCCATGGGAGCTGTGTAAAGTTATTTTAATTCCCTTTCTAAAATTGTGGGAGCTATTCGGCCCAGTTGCTTTGCTGTCCAAGCTAGTCAAACCTAGCTATTATCCAGAGAGACACTGCAGGATGCATCAGGCACCAGAACTTTACACCCACAGCTCTAAGGTGCACAAGGCAATTACCCTTCAGGACTCCTGCTTTGGTTTGAGAGGACAAAGAGATGACATTCCTTTCCTCTACATTCTATTAGAAGGATGTTAGCATACACTGACTATTCTGTAGCAGTCAGTGCTCACATCTTGCCTCTTTAAATTCTTCAACAACTGCTTCTCCTTTGCTTTTGGAGAACAGGAACTGGGGGGCAGGGACTAAAAATGGCAGAATAGGGGTTAATAGTAGCAGAATTGGGATCTCCTCCACTCCTTCCTGGGAGTTCAGACTTCCTCTCTTTAGGATTTACTTGAGGGTTCTCACAATAAGGGAAACTGAGTCATTGTGACTCTGAAACAAAGAACCTCTGCTAAGATGTCAAGAGATCTGATACTGTTGAGTCATTGAGAAGAAACACGCATTAACTGTAGCTGATTAGACTTGATCCCTGGACTGCCAGGAATATCCATGTTCCTGACATGTCTGGGCTCAACAGCACACATTTCTTCCTTGAGAATTACTTGTGCACGCACGCGCGCGCGCACACACACACACACACACACACACACACACACACACACACACACCTGTCTCTTTCTTGCTAAGAATCTTTAGGATGGTGTTTCCTCTGTGATGGTGGATACTAAAGGAAGTCCACCTCCCCTCAGCATCAAAGCCTCTGATTCCATTTTTCTCACAACTCCCCGTACGATCTGAGATCTCTGTCATCACCTCTCTAGCAACCACTCAGTCTGAGGCCCCTCTGCCTCATGGTTTCCATCCATTGCTCCACAATGCACACGTCTAGTTGGATGTAGAACCATCCATGCCATCAATCATAAACTTAAGCACAGAAATTATTGTCTGACAAGGTCTTCTAGAAGTTTGAAAGACATATCACAGTGAATGTTGTAAATTAGTTTTTCCTTGCCAGTAGAAGAGCAGTTAATGGATAGCCTGATACAGGAAACAAGTTCTACAAAAACATGTGAAATATAGTAGCTTAGGCCCAGCACTCTTCAACTAAGACATGTGGGACAAATCTCTGTATTTTTCATAATTTCAGTACCTTATAAGATGGACATCAGGCTTTGAAGCATTCTTAATTTGGGTAGATGTTTTTATTTATTTTTTTCACTTTTCTTAGCAACATAGAGAAAACAAGCAAAAAAGAACAAAATGGGAGGCTGTTGTTTAATCAGAGTTAGACAGGCTAGTTTCTCTTATATATTAGTGGGACAATGATGTCCCAATGCTTTGGCCATGTCGATAGACATTGGAAATAGTGGTGATGCTGGCATCTAGTGGGTAGGAACTAGGGGTGCTGCTAAATTGTACAACACACAGAGGAGCTCTATTTCCCACCAAAGCTTTATTCAGTTCTCAAAGTCATCCCACATGCTTGAGACCGTCATTCTATCTACACTGTCTGATTTAGAATGGTCCATGAATACCTGCTTGCACAGGGCTGAGGCACTCACCCCCACAAAGCCCTATGAGTCTCTGCACAACTCAGCAATGTAGGAAATTCTTTAATACTTAGAGGGGCAATTTATCTTCCTATGGGTGCTCTCAGTTGGCCTTATTTTATTCCTTGCAAGTGTGCAAAATAATTCTGTCTGGAGGGCTGTTCTTTCTGTGAGATATTAACATTTGCTGTTGTTGAATCATTTTGTTTGCTTAGTTCCTTTATAAGAACCTCAGATATTCTGCTGTCGCATCCACAAATGTTCACCTGCATCTTCTCTATGCTGAGATTCCCGAGGAAGTGGGCTGCTTCTCCATAAATGGGTACTGTCCATTACAGAACACAGAACAGTGATTCCCCCCCCCTCCTTACTTCTTCTGGAGGAGGCTTGTGTTATGCTTTGCTTCTTGTTCTCACTGTCAGGAGTCAATGTCCAAATGAGCTCAAAGCAATACTGTACAGTAACAGCACAGAGGAGAGTCAGAAACTCCTGGTCGGGCATGGCTGTCTTTTCTAATGATTGTAAACAAGTTAAATAATTCACATTAGTTTCACTTGTTCTTTTATGAGTGGAATAAAATTAGCAAGCACATTATATGTTTGTCTTACAGGGGAAAGCAGAATGTCCAGTGCACAGTTAAGTTTCAGATCATTGTTGTCCAAATTAAAGTGAGCGTGAAGGCCGACAGCCTGCTGACACCCAAGGCTTGGGTTCTCTACCTTTCTTTGTCTGGTTTCTTCCTGGTTAAAACAAAGAGTGTGCTACACGTAGTCACAATGGGCACCAGGGGTTCAATAGCTGGTGTACGTTTACCCACAAATAGCAAAGATCATAGGGAAGACTGACCCTGGGTTGAGCTGTAGGAGCCTTTGCTGTCTTCCCTCTCTATAATCTATTTGCTTATCCATGGAGGAAGAAGAGATGCTTTTTGTTGTACTCCTAGAAGTGGCTTTCTTCAAGCTCTGGCTCTCTGCAACCTGCAGAGCCACAAAAACTGTTTTTCAGCACTTATATCTTGAGAAAAATTAATCTCTCTTTTTGAAACAAAAGGTACTTCTGGGTTTGTCTGTCTGTAGCCTGTCTGTTAGGGTTGGGTATGCATTGATTATAAAGTACTAGTACAAAGATAAGGGGCAACTTCTTAAACCTGGTCAGACTGTTAGAGCAGTATGTTCTGGGTACCATTTAGTCTTTGTCCATTCAGTCAGTCAATTGTCATTTTCTTAACCATGGGTTTGATCACCTTTTCCATCTTGTCTGTACCAGTGAGATGCCAGAGATGTAAAGATGAGTTAGTCACAACTCCTTCCCTTGGGGGCTAGGAGATCCAACACAGTTCACAACCTCACAGAATCTGTGCAGCATTTTATGAGTAGTGCTCATCCTTTGGGGGTGAGAAAAAGGGTAAAGAGATTTTGCAGTCACGATAGGAGCCTTGGAAAGATGTGGTCATCTTCACTATCTCTGAGGTTTGGATTTGCCTGCAGTGACAGAAGAACTGAGGCCCAGAGCTGCTTTGTAACCTTCATTCTTCATTTGACAACTGTGGGAAAAATTCTTTCAGCCAGGCAGAATATTGCAGGATTGAGAAAGATGATGAGGCTGTAAGTGGAGCTACTTGAGTGACATCAGAGCCAACCAACCATGCTCATATGAGCTCACTCACTTACCTTCCAGGCTGAGAGATGTGACTGGGACACCGATGATCAGCAGTCGCACACTTGGCCTGCACTTTCACCCCCAGAGGGGTCTGCACCACCAAGTCCCTGTCATGTTCGACTACTTCCACCTGTCAGTGATCTCAGTGACCATCCACGCTGCCCTGGTGGCTCTGCAGCAACCTTTGATCAGGTATGGGGTTAGAGGTAGTCCTAACATGCATCCCATGCATCACTGAGAGACATAGTTTGCCATAAGTGATCAGCACAAACCGGAGAAGCTTGTCCATGGTTGCTGGTTTAAGCTTAGGTCTTCATGTGACCCACAGAAGAGGTGGGAGAAAGCTTGGGAGAGCAGACATTGGGGGACTTCAGGGGTGCAAGACTTGTAAACTATAGCTCATACCTCAGGGTCTGGGATTCTTTCCTTGGCCTTAATTGTCTCTAGCTGTCCCTTGAGAAGCTCCTCATGTTTCTGAGCTACATAATCTCTGTGTGTAAAATAGGAACGCCAACATCTATAAAAAGCTTTAAAAAATTTAAATTCATTTGATATTTTTGGGTCTCTACAAGGTTCCCAGAGCTTTATTATTTAATATTCAATTTAAGCTTAGATAATTTATACTCTGACACTTTCATATGTGTATATAATGCATTCTGATTATTCTTCCTCCCAACTTTTTTTTTCCTCTCCATCTCACTCCTGTCAACCTTCTTTCTTCCCTACAAGTTCCTTTAACACATTCATGTCTTTTGTTATTTTGTGACCAACTGAGATTAGCGAGGGCCAGTCGTGTGAAGTTTTCGTGAATCCCAGTGGAGGACAGGGCTACTACACAACAAAGGTCCAGATCTATTCCTTCCTCCAGTCACTGTTTGCTCAAATGCTGGGTTGCTTGTAAGATAGTTTGCCATTGCCCTGCATTGACTCGCCTACAGATGCACCCAAGGTGCAGAGGAGAACTTGGGTTTCATTACTTCTACAAGGGAAGGGATACAGCTCATAAGAGCTATTGTAGTGGGCTGTGCATGGCTATCCATCATGGTCCCAGGATGGCTGAGTATGTACATTTAGATCATTTTAAAACAGGGAGAAAAACAGTTGCACATATGTGCAATGACATATTTGGGGTAAAGTCTTGTAACATAGAGGAAGGAAAATTGTCCAATTTCTATACTCTAGACAGTTTCTAAGAGTTCCCGTATGTGAGAAAAAGCAGAGTCCTCGCTTCTTACAATGTCCATATCCTAAAAGGCCCAGTGCTGGTTAGGGTCTGGGAATCTAAAATGAGATGTGACTTTACCCTTGTCCCTACTTTATTCATCTGAGGATGGCTTTTCTGGGTGCTGCTGGCCAACTGGGTCATTTCAGATTCTAAATGAGACTGATAGAGAAACCGGCTATGTATTGAGCAACCAGGATGAAAAGAATTGCCCAGTAAGTGAGTAGGTGTGGCTGTTGGCTAAGGTGAAGTGAAACAGAGAAGGCAGAACTGGATTTCATGGTGGGGGTTTGGGGAAGTGTTATGGTTTAGCCTGCATAGGAGTTAATTCAGAGTGTGCCAAAGGTGGGACAGAGCAGGTGTGCCCTGAGATCAGTGGAGACTGTTCAACTGGATGCCAGGCAACCCAGATGGGAAAGAAAGAGACACTTCCAGGGGTTCTGGGTCCCAGAGAGTAAGCTATGCCCATTCAGCTAGAATTAGGCACATCTGCCTGCTTAGTTCCTTCACTTACTTTCTGGGAGATCTTTGAATAGTTTATCTCACATCTCTGGATATCTGTTTCACCATATAGACACATAAATTTACATATAAACAAATAATTTTTGTGAAAATAAATCAACAGATATTATGGCTGTATATAATAAAAAAGCTATGTAGAGTGTCCCACATGATGAATATGTATGTAATAAAGGCTCTTGAAGCAATTCTAGAAATACAGAAACTAGCAATTCTGAGATGAATGTACTGTACCCCTGGCTATAAGAGACTTAGGGTCTGGAAGCAATCTAGGTGGTAAGTTTCCAGACTGAGTGGCAAGGCCTGGGGAAGGTAGCAGTTAGAAGAATGGGTTTCAGGGCTGGGTGGCCCCAAGTGCCAAATCTGAGATTCTACTTTCTA
Organism: Peromyscus aztecus; assembly: GCA_902168405.1. NCBI lineage: Eukaryota > Metazoa > Chordata > Mammalia > Rodentia > Cricetidae > Peromyscus > Peromyscus aztecus. Next base: position 3,264 of record CABHPQ010161527.1, on the reverse strand, counting down.
ACTCTGTTCACTTGAACATGCAGGATTCAGTTTCAGTCAGCAGTCAGAGAATGTTGGAAGGACTCAGTGACAGCACATGGGAAGCTCTTGGGTATGGATGTGTCCAGGAGATTAATTTTTGTAAAGCACCCACCATATTCTGGGCCACCCATTTAGCACTGACAAATGACAGGAAACTTTCTGCACAGGGATATGCACCTCTCCTTGTGACTCAGAGGAAAGCCTTACAGAAGACATTGTTCTATCCAGGGGACAGGAGAGTGTGACAGTGAAAATTGAATTTGGGAAGGTAATTGGAGTCAGATTCTGACAGTGTAATTAATGATGTATCCAGGGGTTGGACACAAATTAGTTGAGTATACAGAGACACTGAAGGCTTGTGCCTCAGACCAATCCTCAAGACATACCCCTCTCAAGCTCCCCCAAGCAGGAGGGTCAGTAGGGCAGGCAGGGGGACAAGTGAGATGCCCAAAGGGTTCCCAGCACCTGACATCACCTTTTGCCCCTAGTGCTGCTAGGAAGTCTGATGGTATCTTACTGTGGGTTTGGAGCCGGGATGTCTTAGCAGAAAGTTTAACCGTTTGATAGGAGCAGACTCTGCAAGTTTGTCGGCAGCAGCCTTCCAGATGGGAGCACACACAGCTGCTGGAGAGCGAAACTTCACAGATGGGGTAAAAATAGAACCGCCTTCCACTCTCTGGGTGTTGCAAGAAGAATTTCTGTCTTGACACATGGTACCTGGGAACAAAGGGAACCCTTTAAGCTTGTGGGAAATACCTGTCAAATGGGGCAAGCACCAGCTTTTCCAGAAAAGCACTCTCACAGCCTCAGTTAGGTCCAACAAGGATGCAGCAGGTGTGGAACTGAAATTTAACCTCGGAAGACCCTTGACCTTCACTGAGAAAGACCAAAGAAAATCCAATCTTGAATCTTCAAATAGGTAAAACCGAGTGTCTCCTAGGGTCTCCCTTCAGTAGAAATACCAACTAAAAGGCATAATCAAACAACAAGTATTTCAGGCCATTGTTGGCAGATATCCCAGAGAAGGTGTCATGATTCTTTATGTACACGCATTTCTTTTTCTTCTAGAATGTTCCTACAAGTACCTTCTGGCTGAATGGCAAACTTGCTTTAACTCTGAGTTCAGTACATATCCAAAGGCAGATGTGGTGGGGCACATCTGTAATCCCAGCATTCAGGAAGTGAGGGCAGGAGTACCAGGAACTTGGCCAAACTGGTATATATAAAATCCTGTCTCAAAACAAACAAACAAACAACAAAAAAAAAACAAAAAACGAAAAACCAAAAAAAAACAAACAAAGCAAATTCAAATAGTGTTAGTATGATATAATACAACTGTCCCTCACTAAGGTAGGGCATCAAGTAGCAAAATACCCAGAAACTCAGAGCATTCATATGAAATTATATGTTTTCCTGTAACCAATGTGTATTCTGCTCCTACATGCTTTAAGTTATCCCCAAATTACTTATGATAACACTGCAATTAAAACTGGAGGATTTTTTATTAAATATGGTTGGTGTCCCATGAGCCAATACACATGTAGATGTGTAGTTTGTGACTGAGTGACTTTGATACAGTTATATTATCAAAATAGTTATTAGCTTTTATTCAATATCATTATTTACTACACCTTACACTTAAAACTAACTGTTGCTAATATCAGGAGTCTCTGTGATGCCCCATGGTTCAAGTGCATTATTAATCCTCTGTCAGGAGATGAAGTAGGAGGTTCATATCTAGTCCAGGTCCTAATATGTAGGTGGTGCCACTAGGTGATTTAAGTTTTGTATAGTTGTGGTTGTCTACTGTGGTATACCACTTTGGAGTACTCAGCTCTTTCACCCAGCTTACTTCATAAACTTTTCCTCTATGCTTATTGGCCACTGTTTATCTCCCATCACATTCCAACACTGACTTATTCATTTGAGTCCCTTTCTAGACCAATGTGTACTTAAGGTGAGGCTGACACATTTATCACCTTGCCACTCTAACACCTCATGTACTGTCTGGCATGTGGCACGAGACTAGTAATATTTGAATACATGGATTAACTAGAAATGTAACCTTAACTTGATTTCGCTGCCAATATTGCTGCCAGAAACATGAGTTCCTTGTCTGAAATCTGTTCCAGCTGTCTCAAGCAATGAGAGCAAAGATGGTGACATCTGAGGACATTTATGGTGGAGACCTTTTTTTTTTTTTTTATTTGCCATGGGAGACTATTCGTCTCTTTGGAAGATTAAAACATACCTATATAATGGTAATTGTAGAATAAAAAATATACATCTAAATAAGCTTTAGATTTTTAACTTCTTTAGAACTTCATATGTGAGTACTGTATTTACATTATTTTCACCCATTCCAACTTCTCCTGTGTCCCCTCCAGTCCTTTTCATATTCATGACTTTTTCTTCTTTAATTATTATCATTATATTTATGTATACACCTGGTGGGTCCATTTAGTGTTATACACACACACACACACACACACACACACACACACACACACACACACGCTTAGGGATGACCACTTAGTATTGGATAACCTATCAGGTAGCTTGTCCCTGCGGAAGAATGATTTTTCCCCCCTTAGCTGTCATTAGTTGCCTGTATCTCTTCACCTAGGGTTTGGGCCTTGTGAAATTTCATCCATGCACAGGGGCATGGTGACTGGTATGCTCATTGTGCAAGCCTTGTTTTGGCAGCTGTGTTTTTGAGATTTCATGAGTGCAGCTTCCCTGTTATATATAGAAGACACGATCTCACATACCATCCTGAATATATAAAATCTCATCTGAATCAGTAGAGTTTTAATAGATATCTGAAAGAAAGGGAAACTCAGTGTAAGCAGTTTTTTTTTTTTTTTCTTATTTGTTATTGGAGGAAAAAAAAAAGGTTAAGGTAGAGGGAATGACCATATACCCAAATATGATAAGGCCACATGATCTCATCACATTACCAAATCTCCTTTGAGACTGATCATGGCCAGCACATTTGTCAGATGATCTTTATAATGAATCAGAACTGGACAAAAACCCACGTATTTCTCTTGAAGCGATTAAATCATTTCCAGGTAGCATAGATAACAGGGAATGCTTTATTGATTACAGTAATCTAGGACATATTTCAGGATTCTTGCATGGATTATGGAGATGAATGCTGTTTTACATCTTCCACAGGAAGGCAAATAGAAGTAGGGAGGGGCTGAGGCTAGAAGGAGCTCATGCCAGGGAATGATACCA
>CABHPQ010161526.1:0-26924 GCA_902168405.1 Peromyscus aztecus | reverse complement strand
CTGTCTCCACCTCCCCAGCACTGGGATTGTAAGTGTGCGCCATTGTGCCTGGTTTTTATATGTGTGTTCTGGAGAATGAACTCAGGCCCTCATGCTTGTGGCGCGTACACTTCAGTGACTGAGCCATCTCCCTATCCATGGTAGTTTGAATAAAAATGGCTCCCATAGGTTTATATATTTGAATGCTTACCAGGGAGTGGCGCTTTTTGAAAGGATTAAAAGGATTAGGAGATGTGGCCTTGTTGGAGGAAGTATGTCATTGCGGGTGGGCTTTGAGGTTTCAAAAGCCTATGCCAAACCCATAGTCTCTCTCTCTCTCTCTCTCTCTCTCTCTCTCTCTCTCTCTCTCTCTATCTCTCTACCTCTCTGCCTATGGATCATGATATAGCTCTCAGCTACTGCTCCAGTGCCTGCCTGCATGTAGCCATGCTTACCATGATAATAATGGACTAAACCTCTGAAACTGTAAGCAAGCCCCCAATTAAATTCTTTCTTTGATAAGAGTTGCCTTGGTAACAGTGTGTCTTCACAGCAATAGAATGGTGACTAAGACACTATCCTTATTAATATCTTTAATTATGAAAAATTTAAAACATATTAGAAAGCATATTATGGACCAACTTTAATAGTTCACAACATTCTCCATTGTCCACTCCCCCCCCCCCCCCACACACACACAGGAGCACATACAGACACACTTTTTTCTGGAGTGTTTTAAGGTCAATATCAGACATGATTTCTCTTTACTTACAAATTTTTTTTCCTAAAAATTTGCTAATAGATAATAACTTCCTTACAAACAGTCAGGTTCACTGCACTAAGATCCTACCTAACAATTTTTAAAGCCTATTTTAAGTTGGTTGATATATCTAGCAATTACTAACACTAACAGAACCACTAAGCTTTGGGAATGGACAGGGTTTGATGTGATCTTATTTAGTTAAAAAATAAAAACACTTAGTTCATTGAACAATGATGGTTTTTATCTTTTATTATTCATTTGGGGACTCATAAGCCAAACAAGTTCTGCCCTTGCGCTTGGTCAGTTAAAGACTCCTTCAAGCTCGGTCTCTTCTCTCCTCAAGCAATTGACTGCTCCACTAAACTTGTCTCATTTCTGTAACTTTCCCACATTCTGAATTTGGCCTCACTGTATTCTTATAGGAGGTTCTTATTCATCCATTCCCCCTCTCTCCATCTTGCCTTTTCCTGCAAGTCAATATTAAAAATTGATAATTTGTGCTTGTGCATCTCTGTACATCTGTAATTTCTGCTTTTATTGATAGATGTTTTTGCATTATCTTACAAATAACTATTCCTTTCTTTATCTATCTTTTTTAAAGTATGAAGCATGGCTTTTAGCACTGTACCAGTCTCCTCTTTGTTTTATTTAATCCTTTAAAAATATTCCACTCTTAAATGAGAATTGTAATCCCTACTTCTTATAAACAATGGGTGTATACAGTGTTAGGTCTCACTATGGTATCCCTGCTTTTTTATTGCTTCTGGTAATGTTGCCTCTCAAAGACAGAATTCCCTTCACTGAATAAAATTTGAAGGATGTTCAGGATAGTGAAAGATACTCATGGACCAATAATAGAAGATATGAAATGTTTATTACCTACACGATGGAGCTTCCCGAGAGAGCTGAGCAAACCTCAAGCCTTTATGCTCCACTACTTTCTTTTATATTAAATCCTTTATAATGCCTCTATTATTTAGCTACTGCTGCATAACAGAGTGCCCAAGTAGTAGTTTCAAACAGTGGGTATTTATTTTCCTCACAGTTCCCGTCTTAAGAATTTGGATGGGGCACACCTGAACGCCCCTATCTGGGCCTCTCTCATGCAGGTCCAGGCATGCCGCTGACTGGATGCAGCTCCGTCTAGAAGCCACCTTCAGCTCATTCAACAGCTGCCAGTGGGCCTCAGAAGACCCATTTTTAAGCACATTCACACTGTTGCTGCGGACCTCATTCACGGTTCACTTCACAGTATGGTTCTCTATGTAGGCTTCTGGACTACCCAACAATGTGGCAGATGGTGATCTGAGAGAGAAAGAGCCAGAGGGTACCAAGATAGGCCTGTAGAATAGCACCCACCACTCAGACTGTGTTGTGTTTTCAGAAGTGCCCAAGCTTGTATTCAAGGGAGAAATGATTCAAGTACATACACACATGCCGGGAAACAGATATTACAGACTTAGGTCTTACAGGCTTTCTGTAATAATCCCCTTTGTGTTTCTTTATACTGACTGGTCAGTTTGATGCCTGCCTATGATGTATGCAGTACTCGATGATCTGATTCTACTTCTTGCTTTCTCTTTTTCCCTTCCATCCTCCAAGTGCATTCCTTTTACTTTCTCAGAAAATGTTTGCATGCTTTGCCTCATGTTCTCAACTTCATTTCAATTTTAGCTGAACAGCTGAACACAAGAAACATCCCTTGTCAGTCTCTTGGCTGAAATTCTTCAGTTCTTTGACTGGATAAACTTCATTTTCTAGTAGACTCCTCAGGAAGATGTGATGGCTAATCTCAGTTGTCAACTTGATTACATCTAGAATAAATTAAACCCACATGCTGCTGTGCATGCCGGTGAGGGATTTTCTTAATCAGACTATTTGAAGCAGGAAAACCCACCCTAAAGCTAGGTCACACCTTCTGGTAGTGGTCTTCATCGAAGGACATGGAAGAAGGAAGCTTTGCCTTTTGACTGCTCATCCTCACTCTCATTGGCAAGTCCATCTTTGCTGCTGCGGCATTACTTCTTGGGTATTAGAACCCACTTTTAACATAGACTGAAGATATCGGCTCTCTGGGACTCCAGCACCAGCTCAGGACTGCTGAGACATCCAGCCTGTGGACTGAACAGCTACCTGATTCTTGGCCTTCCTGTCGTGTGGGCCATTGCTAGACTACCCAAACTACATCCTGTAAACCAGCCTAATAAATCCTTTTTTGATGTGTGTGTGTGTGTGTGTGTGTGTGTGAGAGAGAGAGAGAGAGAGGGAGAGAGAGAGAGAGAGAGAGAGAGAGTAGGTGTGGGGGGGCAGGTGTTCATTCTGTTGGTGCTGTTCCTTTAGAGAACCCTGACTAATATAGAAGGGATCTTGCCTACCGTCTTCCCTGGGTTTTTCTATGATCAGATGTTTTTTTCTGGAGCTTCAATAACTTAAGAACTTAACTCAATCTTTGGCTTGCTCTTTAAAAAACTGTAGGGGGCTTCCCTGGTTGCTTACCACTCCTTTAGTTGTACAGTACTTGCTCTGAGCTGTGAGCTCCAGAGCGGCCATCTCCCTCCACCTGCCAAAGTGATGCTCTTCCAGGACCTCACTCGCCCTGAAGAGCTGCTCTCTGACATTTACGAGATCCAGGAGACCTCTGGCTGAGTGCACCTGGACATGGAGATGTTTGGGGAACAGAAGGAGACATAGTGGAAACGCCTCCACCAAAGGCCTAGAGCAACCGTACCAGAAGCACAGAACTGAGTAGTGTTTGTTGATATTGTTGTGAACCGTCACTTAAAGGAAACCAGTGTCATGTAGGAAATATATAATGATTGCATGAAATCACTCAAAGGCAAACTTGAAGGACAGAGACCAGAAAGAATAAAACCTTTTCTGACAGGGGCTGCAGAATTTCAGTAACTATCGTTTTTTTATTGGTGAAAATATGAATCCAGACAGCACAGCTGCACTCCTGGATCACCATGAGAATGTCTGACCCCAGCTGTGATTTCCTCTAAGAGTGGCTTAGAGATGGGAGAATGCTAATGAGTTGGCCAATTACCTTGCATCTATCACCTGTCATCAGAACCGGCCGCTGCCTGTCATCCCCACAATGCCAGGACTTAAGACAAATGAGACCGATGTCATTTTGAGCTCTTCATATATTTTCACCATAATTTGTTTAGAGCAGAGCCATTGTGTTTATGTTTTATTTTGTTCGAAAAAAAGCATGTCACATAGGCTATATGAAAGTGTATTCAAACTAAAAAAAATTGGTGTTGGGGGGAAGGAAATGATGACACACTGTTGCCCTAGTTCATAAGTCACTCTAAAAGGTCCAGTGACTGCTGGATCTGCACAACTGGCTACTGGCAAAATGATCTCCACTGGGTGACTTCATCCAGACTCATTACCTGAATGAGCAGGTGAAATATGTCAAAGAACTGGGTGACCATGTAGCCAACTTGCACAAGATGGGAGCCCCCGAATCTGGTGTGCAGAGTATCTCTTTGACAAGCACACCCTGGGACACAGTGATCACAAGAGCTGACCTGACTTCCCCAAAGCCATGAAGACACAGGGAGAGTTGTTATAGCACTTGGATTTACAAGTGACATATTCATGGCTATAACATTTAAATCTTTGCCAGAACTTTCTTTTTCTCCCTTTTGTCTCATCTTGCTTGCAGTTTCTTTTTCTTTTTGATCTCTACCCAGCTGTGAAGAGCAGAAGCCCATGTTTAATCTGTTTATAGGGTTGATTGTCCTGAGGGGGATCTTGGAACTTAGTGGATCAAGCAGCAGATGGCACAGGATCCTTAGTGGGCAGTGTCTGTTTGTTGTGTTTGGAAGTTAAACATGGCAAACCAAGGGAGTGGCTTGTGTCTTCATTCATGTCTTCTTGAGCAGAAAAGTCCATAGTTGGCCTAAAAATTGATTCTAGACCTTGAGATAAGACTACATGTAGTCACACAGAATACAACTCCTTGTTTTCAGTTTTCCTTGTTTTTTTTTTTAATTTATTTTTTACAACTCCTTGTTTAATGTTTTTGTTCCAAACATTTGACATAGTTTTGAAGATGATTTTCTTAGCTTTCCCATGTATGAAAAAGCCATAAATAATGTATGACATGGAGCTAGAGAGATGGCTCAGTGGGTAAGAGCATTGGCTGCTTTTCTACAGGACTCAGGTTCAATTCCCAGCACCTACATAGAACCATCTGTAACTCCAGTTCCAGGGCACTCAGCACCCTCTTTTGGCTTCTGTTGGCATCTGCATGTATATGTAGTGTGCAGATATACATCCAGGCAAAACACCCTATGTGTTAAATTGTATGACCTGTATGCAGGAAGTAACTGATATCTGCTCTAACCCCGCCCCCTTATCTTTAGGTGAACAACGGAAATACCTGAAAATGACAAGTAAAAGACTTGAGGAATCTATGGGGGCTGTGCAGAGGGGCCTGGCCAAAGTCATCACAGGATTGCAGAGCAAAGTCTTGCCTCCCATGAGCCCAAAGGTGGTCACAGAGGAAGAAGTGAACCGGATGGTAATGTATCAAGGAATTTCTGTATCTTATACTTAGTGTAGTATCCTTGGGACAATGTTATTTTGTTCTTTCAGAATATCAGAGAATCACTGATTAATTATCATATCAGCCACTAGTGTGTTGGAGAGCATAAATGCCTTCCAAAGCTGGAGAAGTTCTTAAGCTGCATATATTCTTCAAGGTGCAGGGTTGGATTGAGCAATCAGTTGGAATAAGAGTTTCTGTCTAAGTCCATTTTCTGTTCCTATAGCAGAATGTCAGAAACTGGAAAACTTATAAGAAATGAAGTTTGCTTTTGCCTGCAGTTGTAGAACCTAGTCCAGCACTGGGTAGCTCCATCTGGTAATGGGCCCATGCTGCAAGCACCTATGTGTGTGGGGGAAGGGAGCTAAACTCCAAGAGAACCATTAATTCATTCACTAGGGCTCTGACACAGGAACTTGGGGGGCACACCCAAATCATGTAATGATGTGAATAAACTTACCAAACTTTTCTGAATGATAGGTAGAGCCATGTGAACTGCCATCTGTGTACTTCAACTTTTTCTGAATGGGAGGTAGAGCCACGTGAACTGCCATTCATGTAGTTCAGTTACAGTCAAATACCAGATTCTCATACGACTCAACCTAATAATCTGTTATTCATGCACTGGCAAGAGTTGTTTTTGTAATTTGCAGGGCACAGAGCATTAAAAAAGAATGACTGGTATCTAGAAAAATACATATTTTTCTTTTAAAATAAAAATAGGTGTACTTCTAATGAGTGAAAAAATGTGCTAGGAACTGGATTATGAATCACATGCTGTAGAAAACAGTAATAAAAAAGTGTGGTTCTGGCAATGAATGATACTGCCTATGTTTTATCCAATCTCGAGTTGCATTTGAACTAGAAAAATGAAGTCAGTCATTTGGTGGCCACCATTACTTATCTATCAAGGCTCTGACTTTTTGTTTTTAAGAGTTTGTTGTTTTAATTTAAACCACACTATTGCTGACCCCTCTTAACACTGTGTTACTCTCATCTGTGTTCCTGTCAAAAAGAACTTAAACCAAGTTGAAAATTAGAGGTGATTCTTCAATTACAGAGAGAAGCCTTATGGAAGAGTTCTAGACTCTAACCTAAATCGGCTGACTTACGTATTCCAAGCTCTTAGAAACAGTCTTGGCAATGACTCTGCCAATGGTCATGCCTTCCTCACATGTAGAGTAGGCCTGGAACAATAAGGACTTTCTAGAATATCAGCCACAACTGCACAACAGTGACAGATTTGGGGTAGCTAATTCTCTGCTGGGCTAGTTTTATTTAAATGACAAGTTGCATGTGTTTTCTCATAAAATTTGTAGGTATTGAAACACTTTGTGTTCTGATTTCAGTGTGTGAATGTTGTTGGCTGCAAGATCCAGATCTGACGCAAGCTTACAGCTCCTGCTGAGTGCATCACTGGTTTTTAAGTGGCCGGCTCACACTCTAAGACCCTTTACATTTTACATTTCCCTTTAGCATGATGTGGTCTAGACAAACACCCCAGCGCTCTGCTTGCCTGATCTGTAGGTTCAGAAACAGAGCTGTCTCCAGCTCCTCAGCTTTGATTCTTGGAAGTTGTTCTGTTGTGTGTGTTTTGTGGTTTGGTTTGTTTTGTTTATAGATGTAGAGCTGTCTTTTCAGAAACCTCTTGTGAGCATGGGTGTTCTGCTCTTTGGGCAGATTCCTGTGTAGTTCCTTGACTTATTTTCTCTAGGGTTCCACTGTGTGCTTCCCTCAAAACTGTAAGGGATGGGCTAGTGCATGTCACTTTCGGTTGCTGTACAAAGACCTCAGAAGTGCCTGGGATTTCTCGTGTATAATTTAGTCATCCTCAATATTTTATAAGGGAACTTAGTGACATTCCACAATTATCTTGAAAGCTGCACATACAAATTATTCATTACTGGTGCTTAGGAGAACACTTCCTCAGACTAACCATGTTTGAACTGGGCTCTTGTTGGATTCTAGCTGACACCCTCAGAGTTCCTGAAGGAGATGTCCCTCACCACGGAGCAGAAACTGGCGAGTACACGAATTATATGCCGGCCACAGATCATCGAACTCTTAGATATGGGAGAAACAACACATCAAAAGGTACAGCAACGGCTGGAGGGATGGCTCTGGGGTTAAGGGGGATTGTGGCTCCTGCAGAGGACCCAGGTTCAGTTCCCATGTCAGATAGCTCCCACTGCCTGTAACTTCAGCTCCAGGAGATCTAATGCCCTCTTCTGGCCCCTAAAGGCATTGTACTCATGTGCATAACCCCCCAACACATGCACATAATTAAAAACCAGAATATAGTCTTTTAAAAGCACATCAGGCTGAGCATAAACCATGTAAATGTGTGTGACAAGAGATGCTAACTAGAAAGTAGTGTTTCTAGGCTAGCCAGTCCCTTCCGGGGACAGCTCTGTCACTTCTGTCTGTTGATCTCTGTGACCTGGTATAGTAGTTATTACAGTTAATAAGAGCAAACCTTATTTAAAATCACTTTTGACTAATTCTACTCCTATTTAGTTACTTCTGATTGGTATTTGATACAGTTGTTTACAGGGTAAGAGTAATTCTAAGAATTATATCAGCCAAGCCCAATTAAGTTATCTCCTTCATGTCACAAGCTGTCCTTCCTTCCTGAACTGCCTGAGTGAAGAAGGGAGAGAGGGCAAGTAGGCATTTGCTGTCTAGTTTTGTGTAACACGAATTGCTAAACAGTCTTATTAATAAAAAACCCAGAGCCAGATATTGGGGTAAAAACCTGAGAGATCAGAAGAATAGGAAAAGCCACAGACAACCTCACCTCACCGACACCTCAGTTTCCAAAGAGACCTACTTCCTGTATACCCACGCCTATATGCCTTTCTGTTCTGCCATCTCATTTCCTCTCTCCACCAAGCTATATCACTTCCTGTCTGTCTGTACAGACTTCCAGATCTCTATGGTTAGTGCTGGAATTAAAGGCAAGTGCCACCATGCCTGGCTCTGTTCCCAGTGTGGCTTTGAACTCACAGAGATCCAGATGGACCTCTGCCTCCCAAGTGATAGTATTAAAGGTGTGTGCTACCACTGCCTGACCTCTATGTTTACTATAGTGGCTGGCTTTTCCCCCTGATCTTCAGATAAGCTTCATTGGGGTGCACAAAGAAAATATCACCACATTTTGGCCCATTTCTAAGAAACTTTCAGCCTGAAAAATATCAATATTTCATGTTTCTGTATTCTAGTGTAGACTATAACTTCTTGGCTTTAGGGGCAAATAATTATAAAAAGAAGAACTCAAGACCAGAGAGGTGGCCCAGCAGTTAAGAGTACTTGTTTCTTTTACAGAAACAGGTTAGTTCCTGGCACCCAGGTGGTGACTAATAGCCATCTACAGTTCTAGGGCTCTAATACCCTCTTCCGGCCTCTGTAGACACTTTGCAAGCATGGTACATATAAGTATATGCAGTCAAAACACTCATACACAAAAAATTAAAATTAGTGAATGTTTCAAAATGTCTTATTTCCTACTTTTTAGTTAATTTCTTAAATTATATGCCTCACTTTTTCTGTATAAATTATGATACAAATCGGATGACTGCAGACGGCCCCCTCAAAGGGATTCCCAGCTCTTCCTGAGTTATCTGAATTACATTCCACATGAGAATGGATCTCTGAAGCCTTTCCTCTGGCTGCCTAGGACCCACAGGACCATGCTGGGTTTAGCATTGCCATCTTTATTTGCTGATGGCATCTTCTTTCCCCAACAAACACCCTTCACATTTGAGCGGGAACAGCATTTCCCAGAGCTATCTCACCCTCATCATGGTTTTTCCTATCTTCTGGGGCACTGGCAGAGCAGGCCTGTGTTGCTGGCACATTTAACCTGTCATATTTTAGTGTTATGCACTGAGCGCTGCCCTGAAGGAGGAGAAAGTCGGGTTTCCTGGCACCCCTTCCCATTCCCCCAGATCACTTGGTTGTTTGCATTTGTGCTCAGGATTTGAACAATTTCTCTCCCGTTGGGAACCATTGGTCTCCATTAATTCCCTCTAGATGAACTTACACATCTTAGCTTTATGTCTTTGATAATGTTTGTATATTGTCTTTTTAACTGCAGATTTCTTTCCCATACAATTCTAAAGTTGGGTTTTCCCCTTAACAACTCCATGGATATTTTCCTCCATGATCTTCTGGCATTAAATGATGCTCACAAAAGTTGGAAAGCCAGCACACCCCTCACCCCACAGACAACATTAACATTCCAGCCTGCATACTCAGATTGTGAATTCTTCATTCATGCTTAATATTTTACTTAGACACGACTGAGTTTTTCCCATGTCACTGTGTTCTTGTTTTATCTGCAGGCAGTTTATTTCTTAAAATTTCCACCATTTTTCATGTTCTTCTGAGGTTTTTTTTCCCTTTAGGAACATCAATTATGGATGTGTTGGGCCTTCCTTGTCTGCACCTCTGCTCCTGGCATCGCCTCTCTAACCCACTTTTAACTTGGTGTTCATCTGTTTTATTGAAATGACACTGAGCAGGCTGTCCTCTGTGTCCCTTCCTTGCCAGCAGACTCTGGTCATCTCCGGTCATTTGAAGCCCTGTCTCTCTTCTGAATCTTGTAATCCATCAGTGTGTGAGCGATCACTCTGACTGTGCTTCCCTGACTTCATTGTGGAATCTTCTTTCCCTGAAACTCTCCGTTCTCTCCTAAATTCATTCCTAGATCAGGGCCTCCTAGACATTGTTTTTGACATATGCCCTTTGTCTGAGAAATGCTAAGTGACAGTAGTAATATAGGCATAGACGACAGACGTGTAAAACAGGCCTGGGGAAATGGCTCAGTGGGTAACGCACTTGCTGAGCAAACATGAGGCCCTGAGTTTTAATCCCCAGAACCCATGTAAAGGCAGGCATGGTAGCATATGTCTGTCTTCCCAGCGTTCCCCCTGCGAGACAGGAGCAGAGATGGGAAGATCCCAAGAGCCTGTGGGTCAGCTAGCTTGGTGTGTGTATCAGCAAACGAGACCTCTCTGCCTGAAACAAGGTGGAGACAAGAACTGACACCCCAGAATTTCTTCTGACTTCTACACGTGTGCCATGGAACACTCGAGCATGCACTGAACACACACACACACACACACACACACACAACCACACACACACACACACACACACACACACGCATACACACCATTTGCACATACTAAAAATATTTAAAAATCAAAAACTTTCAGAAAAGCTAGGTATACAAAACAAACATCCGAAAAAAACCCAAACATCTGATAATAAATTATGAAGAATGGATTTTGAAGCAACTCTTTGCCGTCTTGTCATTTACTTTGATTTTTGTTGTACGTTATTTACATATGGTGTGTGCACACGTGCATGCCGAATACTTGGGCGTGTGTGTGTAAGTCTGAGGACAGCTGGTGGGAGTCAGTTCTCTCCTTCCATCACGTGGGTCCCAGGAATCGAACTCAGGTCCTCAGACTTGATAACAAGTGCCTTTACCCACTGAGCCATCCTGCTGGCCCCCAGTTTTAATTATTTTTTTAAATATGAAAGCAAATTTACATGCTAATGGGATGGATGTGCTTGTTTATTTTTCATCAAGATTTAATCTGGTTAAATGCACTGTAGATGGTGGAGAGGATCAGCAACATTTTTCAGAGTTGATTGATACTTTAGTGTCATGACCCTCGGTGCTGAGAACGCTGCTTTTCGTAAATATGAAGCACAGATGGTAGAAATCTGTTTAGGGCCATTCAGAAATGGTTAGAAATTCTTTCTGAATTCCAAGCCAAAATTCATTTAATTATTTTTTTTTTTAAAAAATGGAACTCAAATCAGCAATGGAAACAACAGATTTTAAAATCATGCAGTCCAGTCCAGACGTGCACTAATTTGACATTTCCATGTTGAGGAGTGATTGCAGGAAAATATTAAAATATTAAAGGTCTTTCTTTTCTATAAGTAACCATTTCTAGAAGGACAGAAAGTGTGACCTCTCCAGTAAAAGCACTGCAGTTCATAGCATAGAATCGTCTTGAATTTGAGCTGCAGGGTTTGAGGCAGCCTTCACTGGCATGGCACGGTGCAGCAGCAGCCACAGTGTGACGATGTGGGCACATCTGTCTCATTGGTATGCATGGTGTTTAGAGCTGAGGCTGCGGTAAAACCATGAGGTGCGGCACAGGCCGTTGCCGCCGGAGACACCTAAGGTTCATTATGCATTTGATTCTGAACTAATTTGGGGTCATGTATTCAGAAAACTTTCACTGTTCACAAGTTTTTCATGACCTCTTATAGTCAGTTATGTGACCCCATATGAGGTCATGGTCCACAGGTTAAGAAGCTGTGTCTTAGGTGACCTTGTCAAGGAGAATGGCGTCTTGGATCCTCTCATCTCTTTTGCTATTTATGCATTTGATGTTGGAGGCGCTGGGTGTGTGTGTGTGTGTGCCTGGGATGCCTCATGTCTGTTAGGCGACTGCTTTTCCACTGAGCTACATCCCCAGCCCACATTTTGATGCAGATCTTCTCATTTATATCTCAAGGTGCATGTCAGTCCCCTGAACTCTGGATCAAATATTCAGCTCCGTGGACAGCTGACAGCTCAAACTTGATATGCTGGAGATCAACATGCAGATTTGTGGACTGTCTCTCAAAGCCTGTGTTTCTTTTACCTCTGCTTCCTGCAGACAGTAATTCCATTTATCTTGTTTTCCGGGCTACTCTTCAGAGTTATCTCTGATCTATCTCTCTCTCTCTCTCTCTCTCTCTCTCTCTCTCTCTCTCTCTCTCTCTCTCTCTCTCTCTCTCAAAATCAAGCAGAAAGTGCTGTAATATATCTTCAGTCAAACCATTTCCACCATTTCCTCAACCATTGGTCCAGTTGCTAGCATGTAGACTATCCAAATAGCAACCACGGAAACAGCTTCCTTCCTTCCTTCCTTCCTTCCTCCCTTCCTTCCTTTCCTTCATTCCTTTCCTCCCTCCCTCCTTTCTTTCTTTGGCATGTGTATGTGTGATGTGCACATGCATGTTTGTGCTTGCGTGTGTGTGTGTGTGTGTGTGTGTGTGTGTGTGGAGGGGAGTGTGTACATGTGTATATGCATGCATGTAGAGATTGACATGAGGTCTTGCATACTCCACCTTATTTATTAAGGCAAGGTCTCTTACTTGAACCCAGAGTTCACAGATGTAGTTAGTCTAGCTAGCCAGCCTGCTCCTGGGGTCACTCATCTCTGCCTTCTGAGTGCTGGGGTTGCAGGTGACTACCATGTCTGCTGGTGTGCAACAAGCGTTTGATCGACTGAGCTACCTCTCTAGCCCTCTAGCCTGTTTCTATCTTGCCTCTCCATTACCAGTAATCCACAGTGCAATATGAATGAAGATAAAAACGTAAATGAGGTCTTGGCAAGATGGATCAATGGGTAAAAAGCTTACCATCAAGCTTGATGACCTGGGTTCAATTCTCAGTTACTACCTGGTAGAAAGAGAGAACCAACTTCCACAAGTTGTCCTCTGGCCTCCATATACACATCACAGTAAGCATTTGTTTGCAGGTATGCACACACACGTATACATGTAATTAAAAAGTAAATGAGCTCATGTGACTCCCACATTTAAATCTCCCAGTCACTTCTATTACTCCCACACAATCTAAACTTGACCCTGGGTCCTAAGGCTCAGCATCACCCTCTCTGCCTCCCCCATGACCTCTTTTCCTTCCTCTTGTGGCACATTGACTCCTACTGCCCTTCCTTCTTACCCCTGTTCACATGCAGAACTATTTCTCATGAGAGAATGGGGCGATGGTTGCCCTGCTAAAGAGTGCTGTAGGACAGCCTTTCTGAGCTAGACAGATGTCTGAAGCAAGTCCGACAAAGGTTTGCAAAGGGACATTCCAATTGGAAAGAAGAGCAATTGTAAAGCCTGGAAGGGACTCATCAGCCTTGCATGGACAGGGCTGTTGGTGGCTCTCTTCACTATTATGTGTTCAGCATGTGGGAAGGAGCTTGGCATGTATTGGAAACTTGGTGTTTATTGGAAGGCAAATTTTGTCTTCTCTGTATCCTTGAATATTTGTTTCGTGCTTTTTTATTATTTCTCCATTATATGTTTTAAAGTGTGGTGAAATGGTGTGGTTAAGATTTTCATTGCTTTGTGTGGCTGAGGATGTAGCCTAATAGTAGAGCACCAGCCTAGCCTGCTCTGGACTTATAGTCAGTCCCCAGCACCACAAAAACAAGCAAGCATTGAATCTTCATTGCTTATTGGCAATAAATTTCTGATACAATTCTTTACTCAAGAGCTGAGGAGATGGGTCAGTGGGTAAAGTGCTTGCCATGGAAGAAGCGTGAGGACCTGAAGTCAGACTCCTGGTACTTGTGTAGATACGTGCTAGGTACAGCAGCATGTATCCATAACCCCAAGCTGAGGAGGCGAGACAAGTGGATGAACAGAGAGAGCTCCCTGGCCAGTAAGAGACCCCAGAAAGTGATAGAGGAAGACACTCAGCATTGACCTCTGACCTTCACACATACATACACACACATCTACAAAGAAATATACCCCAATATACACACGAAATTAAAAATTCTTCATTTGTATCCTTTTCTACTTCTTTCTCAAGTATTTAACGTATATATGTATATATTACACACACATACATGTCTATGTGTATATGTGTTGGCTCAGTTTATCATTATGATTGTTTCTGCTACCCATCTTTGAAGGAAGAGAATCTGCTTGGCCTGTCTGTTAACACTGAGTGATGTCTTGATCAGTAAGGTTCTCAGTAATTCTGCATATTTTTTGGAAGGAGGATAAGCAGCTTTCTTTTTTAAAATAAAAACTTGTGTGTTGCATCTGTGTATTTGTATATATTATGAGTGTAAGCATGCTCACTGGCTCCCTGAAAGGTTACTTACGTCCATTTCCTGGTCATTACCTCTCCGTCTTCCTCCAAAAGATTACTAACCTACCCTTCACATTGCAGATTAACTTTTCCTTTATGCAAGTGGAATGTGACAAGATGTGCCCTTTCATTTCTGGCTGATTTCCCTCATGTCATGACATTGGTCATTACTCTGATAAAAAGCAAGTATTCAGTGAAACTCATAGCAGTATAGGAGGCCATAGGGCCGTGCCCATCCGGGTCTGCTGTGAGGGGTCCAGCTGGTGCACACAGCCCATGGATAAGCAAGTTCTTACTAGTGTTGTCTGGGTGGCCCAAGTTCATTTAGATCTCCCAGATAGTTACCCTTTTATCATTCCTCTCTCCTCCCCTCTATCTGAAGATCTAAGATAAACTTCTCCCTCTATGATAATACCCTTCAGTGTTTTCCCTTGGACATTGTTAAAATTGTAATTTTTAATCTTCCTAAAAATGTTTCTGTTTGAACTTCTTCGTTGAAGGGAGTTTTTTAGGGTAGAGAATATTATTTCTGCAGAAGGTTTTGTTTGTTCGGTTTTTTGGTTTGGACATTATTTTCACACCTTTTGCCCTTTTAATTATGTTGAGCAGTCAACGCTTTGGCTAGGAAATATACTCTCTTTTTCCTGTTAGCATCTCTTGCACATTTTTGCCTCTGTTTCTAATGGTTTTATAATTATCTACCTAGGCATAGATTTTTTTTTTTTTAATCCTGCTGGAGTTCATAAGGCCTACTGCATGTTTGTATTGACTCTGTCATCAGCCAGAGAAACTTCTCTGGCATTGTTCCGGCGATAATACCTCTTCCCCGCCAGTTCATTCTGAGCCTCCAAATGCACATATTCCAGGCCTTTTCATGTATTACCTGCTCATTTTATTTCTCCTGAATTTTCTGTCATCTCAGTCTGTCTTCTTGGTCTGAATGTTCTTCTAACCTACCTCCATACCAGTAACACTTCAGTTGTGGCTAATCTGCTATTAAACACACACACCCTGAGTCCCTGCTTCCCATTATTGTGTGCAGCGTAGAATTTGCAGTTACTTTCTTACTGTTTCTACCTCTGCCAAATTTTGAGTCTTCTGCTTCAGAAAGTGGATCATACTGCTGTATCTGCCACCTCTTGTTTGTGCTGGCTTTTTGTGCTGACATACTGTTTCCTCATATTTATGGCCGGCTTATATAATTGCAATCTGCAGGGTTTTTTGCATCTTAAAAAGCATTCTTGGCTGTAAGCTATAAAATTTCACAATTGGAAGGTTGCATAAATTATCCAGATCCTGTGGTGATGCTCTCTTCCTTCAGAGGGGACCGGGTTGCTGGTGCCAGACTTCCCTGAGCACTGAAGGACTGAAGGGACCCTAGTTCATCCTTATTCTGTGGCACATCTGGCCACAGGTCAGTGAGAGTAAAGCCCATCAGAGTCCTACCCTCCCTAGACGAGCTTTGGAACGCCAGTCTCTGACTCTCTAGCCTTGCTACAGGTTCAAGAGTTGTGTATATACCTCAGCCCCCGGTCTAATGCATAGAGGCAAATGTAACCCAGTTGTCTCTATCCCCTGTGCTCTCCATGACCACTCATCTGCTTTCTCCTGCAGCACAGCCAGCAATTCCTTGTGATCTTGTTAGCAGTGTGGCAGAGCAGATAGTTGTTGATAGAGCTCTTGAGTTATTATCATAGGCCAGCTGGGTCAAAGGACCCCACGTTTGGATCACAAAATCTGGGTTAGTGGTCTTATTAGCTTATTTTCTGTTTAACCAAGGACCAAGTGGTCTTTTACTGTGTGTGTGTGTGTGTGTGTGTGTGTGCGCGCGCATGCGCGCGCCTACATGCACATATGAGAGTATAGGCCCAAGTTCAACCCTGGGGGCTGCTCCTGAAGAGCCATCCACCTTATTTTTTGAGGTTCTCTTATCGGGATCTGAATTAGCTGATTAGGCACTGCTGGATGGCCGGTATGCCCCAGAGATCCACCTGCCTTTCCCTTCCCAGTCTCAGGATTACTGAGCATGCACTACCATGCCTGACTTCTTATGTGTGCCCTGGAGATCAGAACTCATGTCTTCATGCTTGTGCTGGAAGTGCTGTCCTTGACTGAGCCAGCTCCCACATTTTCTATCTTCTTTTGTGGTGAAGTTAATGAAAACAATCTCACTCATTTTAACTATTGTTATGGTGTTTTCCCCTTCTGAGTGACCCTATGTTCTTTATTTTAAATAATTAGATCTTTGCATTATTTACCCTAGTCATCCTGGCCATTGTTCACAGAGTGAGTAATTTTATCTTTCAATTGCAGTATTCTGGAGTTAACTTGGATCAGGCCTTATTCCAGCCCTTTCCATCAGAAATCATATTCCAGAACTATTCTCCCTGTGAAGTCTATGAAGTCCCATTGGTGTTGAGAAACAACGACAAGGTGAGTATGTGCACTGGTGTAGGTGAACTTTTGCAAGATGCTGGAGGAGGGTTCGGTAAATTCTGCAGTTCCAAGGGGTCTTAGATATGCTCTTTAATTTGATAGAAAATAACATGCAAGCATGCTCTTTGAGTGCAAGTTTCATGAACACAAGGCTAGGTCTGATTGTTGCTGTCTGTATAGTCCAGTGCAGTGCCCAGCAGGTGGTCAACTCCCAACATGTGTTCCAGCTTCCCCTTTTAAAGATGTGTTCATTTTTATTTTATCTCTGTGGGTATTTTGACTGAACACATGCATATACACCGCAGGTGTGCAATGCCAACAGAGGCCCTGAAAAGGGTGTCAGATCCCCTGGAACTGGAGTTACAGATGGTCGTGAGCCACTAGGTGGGTACTTTGAATCACACCCTGGTCCTCTGGAAGAGCAGCCAGTACTCTTAACTACTGAGCCATCTCTCCAGCCAAATGCCCCAACTTCTTGATGCATAAGTGTAGATTTGATGAATGGCATGGAGTTCTTGCGTCTGACCAGCTGGGCTAGGTTTTTATTAAGACTGACAGTTATTATTAATGTGGATATACTCTGCATTGCAGACACCATTATCCCATTATCCCAGGTAACATCTGCTCCGATGAATAGCAAATATGAGCATTTATACTTCCATTCTGCAAATTATTCTTCTAAATAACTTCTCTTCTATAGCTTGTGATTCTCTCCCCTTTTTGTGGTCTTCTCCCTGTTATATGAAATAGCCTTCAGACATTGTCTACAGAAGGCTTTTCTCAATATCCATGCCATGCTCCTTTGTAATTGCAGTTGAGGATTTCTTCCCCAGCCTTACGTCTTTTTCTTTAGAGATAAACTAGGGTTTGTTTCAAAGAAAAGAATTCAATACCAGAGGATTTCCTTGACACTTGACAATAATAGAAGAAAGGTTATATGGGAGCTTTAAGCACAGTTAAGTGAAAAAATAAACAGATGGTGTGTGAAGGGGGAGTAGCTCAACAATACTGAACTCCAAGGAAAAGGCAAATAGGAGTCCAGGAAAAGAGGTGAGCTACAAGAAAAATGAGGAAATAAGTCTGTGCAGGGGCCCAAAGCAAGTGGGAGCTGTATTCACACAATAGCTCATTAAAGGACTCAGTGATGCCTTTCAGAGATCAATAGGGTGATTTAGTGCCAGCAAAGCCAGACTCTGGAGACAATGGTACATTTAGAGTTTGACTTTGTTTGCTGGTTTCTGGCTGCCGTGCTGTTAGCAAGGGAAGCTCACAGCAGAAGCTAAGGGTAAGCAGAGTGATGAGAGAGAGCTGAAGGTGCCCAGGGTCATGTCGCCAGGCCTCAAGAAGAGCCTCATTCTGTGACATGGGGCTGCCAACAGGTTCATTTTCTCATTTAGAATTCTCTTTTCTCCTCCTATGACTGTTACATAGGAAGACCTTGTCTCAAAAATCAGAAAATCCAAACAAACTATCCACTGGTATTTTTATGTGTGTATAGAACCTCCGCCTCTGACCCCTCCCATTTGCCTCATGATTGCATTTGTTTATACAATCTGGGATAGAGCTACGTAGCTCTGGGCAAGACCAGGGAGCAGAGGCTAAGACGTTAAGAGAACAAGACTGTTTGAAGCTGTCCTGAGATTGGACAAGGGTTATCCATCTGTGTTTTGTTCTTACTTCTTGGGGATGTTCCCATGAAGACAGCGGATAGAGTCAGGCCTCCCAACACCTATTGCTTTGTGGGGCTGACCCCCTTTCCTCCCCTGTGGCCTGGGGATTATGGCAAAGCTCAAAAGCCATTGTGAGGATAGAGTGGCACATTGTGGCCTGGGAATGGTCCCAAGAGCACTGTGGGATATCTTTCCCCCAAACACTTTCCAAATGTTGAGACACGCATTTCAACTCTGCTGTTTGAGAGAGAACTCGGCTTATTGAACAGTTCATTTTAGAAGATAGTCATTTCAGCTATAACACGAACAAAAAATTTGAATACTAACAAAAATTAATAATAATAATGTTGGTAAAAGCAGAGTCAGTATGTCTCAAAGACTGTCAGAGCCCTTAGGATAAAGGAAGACCCCACCATTTCCCTTACGAGTTGAAGCAATTGAACTCCTGATCCAGGCCACACAGAGCAAGGAGTGGCTGAAGCCTTACCGTGTTCCACTCTGATTCTTGCGCTCTTCTTCTGCCTCTCTCTCTCTCATACACGGTGTCACCATCGTGTGTTTCCCCTGCAGATCCCAAGGATGGTAAAAGTTGTTGAAGAAAGTTCACCTTACTTTAAAATCATCAGCCCCAAAGACATCGGCCACAAGGTAGCTCCAGGAGTGCCGTCCATATTCCGAATCCTCTTCACTCCAGAGGAGAACAAGGTAATAACCACACTGCTGGGGAGAAGAATTGAGTATGTGTCTCTAGCACCGTGTAGTTCAACTCCAAACACTCGTGGGGCTGCCGGTGTTCCTGGTAGTGGTGGTGGTATTAGAAGCGGCCTGTGCTGAGGGTCGTATTGGTGGTCTTGATATTGGCAGTAGAACTGGTGATGGTATTTTGATGTTGATGGCAGTTGTATTAGTCTGGGGTTTTGTCTGTGGTTTTATCGTTGTGATGGAATGGAATACCTGAGGGTGGGCATGCGTGAGGACGAGACTTATCTAGCTCCCTGTCTTAGAGGCTGACACTTCAAACAGCACAGCTCTAACTGCAGCAAGCCCCATCCGCTACCTTAGCGGAGTCACTGTAGCACGAATTTTAAAAGGTCTCATTAATAAAAACAAACCTGGGCCAGGTATTGGGGTGAACGCTGGAAGATCAGAGAAGCAGAACAAGCCACAGCTTCCTCACCTTGCTGATTCCTCAGCTGATCCTGTTTCCTCAGACTGGAAGCCTCATCGATCTCAGCTGAACTGCTACTCAAAAGCCTAAAAGCTTAACCAGGTTCTAGTTCCTGGTCCTCACGCCTTATATACCTTTTTGCTTTCTGGGATTAAAGGCGTGAGTCACCATGCCTGGCTGTTTCCAGTGTGGCTTTAAACTCACAGAGATCCAGATGGATCTCTGCCTCCCAAGTGATAGGATTAAAGGTGTGAGCGCCACCATTTTCTGGCCTCTATGTCTAGTGGCTGTTCTGTTCTCTGACCCCAGATAAGTTTATTAGGGTGCACAATATTTTGGGGAACACAATACCACCACAAGTCACCTCATGGTTGGTGGCATCATCTGCAAAGGGGAGATGGGATGGGAACTTGCCGAAGGACCAGCAATGTCCTCCCCCAGTCTCCACCTCTCGAAGGGATATCACCTCCCAGAACCATCTTGCTGAAAACCAACCTCCCACCCATGAACCTGGAGGACAAGCCCTGAGCAGAACATAGCAGTGGAGTTTGTGTTGGTTGTGCTGTAGACATCGTTGTTATTCGGTATGGTGGTCGTGAGGGGAGAAAGGAAGGTAGACAGGAGGGAGGGGTGCCATGCTACTAGCAATGAGCAAAGAATTGTCAGGTGACGAGGGTGTCCATGAGCCCTAAGTCACTAGTCTGTGAAGAAGCCTGATCCTGCCGAACACTCCCTACTAGCCTGGACCCAGCAGGTTTATACTGTATCCAGAAGGTCACCAATAAAGAAAAGGGATAGTCTGGATGCAGTGAGCTGAGAGAAAACATAAAAACTGTGGCTTTAGATGTTGAGGACACTAGTGGGTTGTATATCTTCCCTCCCAGGATTCTAACCTATTTGGGAAAGAGACCTAAATTCAAATATTGATCAAAGTCAACCTCAGTCAGAGCAGAAACAGCCATGACTCAAGGCTGAGATGGAGGCTCCTGACCCCCACTGTCTAACTGATAACTGGTCCTCCAAAAAGGACTGACTTGCCCTAAAGTCTCACTCAACCACAGCAGGAAAGGAAAAACTAACCTGCCTGGTCAGCCGAACCCTGCTGCAGACAAACAGCCACAAAGCACACCAAAAGCTAAGGCTGTTTTCTCTCAGCACCACCCGCAGGCCTTCCTAGATCATAGGAACCCCAGTTCTTGCTTGGAGGGAAAGAGCTGGGGTGCAAGAGTCGGGATGGAAGTCCCCTCCTGAGGCAGAATTGTTGGTTAGGTTTTCTCCTTCAGGAGCCCAGCTGAGGACTCACGAGGGAGCAGAAGGGATTTCACCACGTTGTGAAGGAGCTAGAAGGGAAAACAGTACTTAAAGGGGCATGAACAGGGGCTTGCTTGTTAGCAGAGGTGGGGAAGATGAGTTCCGAGCACCATCCCTTTCTGAGGAGCCACTGGCAGTGGACACTTGTTGGGAGAGGAACAATCACTCTTTCTTGAGGATGCGCTACCGATAAGCTTCCCATGCTCCAGAGGCTATCCCCATGCCCGTGCACATATGGCAGCATCAACTGGACTTAATGAGTTATTGGGGAAAAAAGAAAGATATGAAGTTGGGAGGGAGCATATTGGAAGAGACATGTGAGGACTTGGATGGGGAGATAAGGGGTACCTATGATCATACTTCATTGTCTACAAATATGAAATTCTCAAAAACAAAGCCCTAGAATAAATAAAAAAGAGGTGGGCTGTGGATAATGTTAATAGTGGGCATGTTTATCTGTATAGTGCCATTATAGTTGAAATCAATAGATAAGCCAGATAGGATAGCTCTGAGCCACTTCTCTGCCACTAATACCACCTGCTCACTGCTGTTAATGTCGTTACCAGTGGTCTCACTACCAATGTGGCTGTGACTACTTTTCTGAAGGGAAGAGAGTCAGTCTCGTGTGACTGTTTCCTGCCTTTGTCACTGGTCATACTGTTGTTTATTTCTTGAGTTGTGTTTGTGGCGCTTCTGTCCTGTTTGATGACCATTGAAATAAGTGAGAAGATAAATCCGTATGTGAGGCTTTTTGCTATGGGTTATTGTGGCCTAGACTCCCTATCCTAACCATCCAAAAGGATGAAGCAGACAGATCTCAAGATCAAGGTCTTCTTGAGCGATAGAGTGAGTTCAAGTCCAGCCTGGGTAACTTCCTGGGACCCTAACTCTTGATTAAAATAGAGAAGAAAAAGAAAAAGGCCCGAGGATACAGGTCAGTGATTGAGGACTTACTTACCCAGTAAGCATGATGCCTTGTAGGTGATATTCCAGTTTACAGGGCTCCTCTTTCTAAAGATGGCGTCAGCTTCTCCTGTTGCTGTGGGCAGTATCCAATATTCAGTGTCTCACTCACCCTCACTGTCAGGAAGCTGATAGGGCCTGTGCACAGAATGACCAGCTGAGCTCAGGCATGCCGTCTTCCATGCTGTTCCAGAAGGTGGCAGAGGAGCAGCAAAGCCAGATACGTTTTAGGGAAAAGTCGGTCATGTCACCGGCTGTCACTGGTTCTGCAGTTGGCCAAATTGATAGTCCAAGAGTTCAACGCTGTTTTGCCTCTGTATCCCCTGCTGATCTGCTCACTCTCCATTCTCATTCACACACACTCCTCACATCTGGGGGGTGAGA
Source organism: Peromyscus aztecus (assembly GCA_902168405.1). Classification (NCBI taxonomy): domain Eukaryota; kingdom Metazoa; phylum Chordata; class Mammalia; order Rodentia; family Cricetidae; genus Peromyscus; species Peromyscus aztecus. The sequence goes on along the minus strand of CABHPQ010161526.1, from coordinate 4,784 downwards.
TATGCAAATTGCAGCATGCCACATTTAATAAGCTCACCCCCTTCCAGTTGGATTGCCAGCACCCGTGTACATTAGCACATTGAAGATGATAATGCAATTTGCATTCTCCCTGTCATCTGCTGATTGGCTTCCTGGGCATGGCAGTTGCTAGGAATGCCAAATGCCCAGATAACAGGTGCAGTTGGTTTACTTTGACTTTCCTTATCTCCTCCCACACAGACTTAAAAAAAAAATACTGGATGTGTTATTAGTCTAATAATACCAGTGCATGTATCATGCACCATGGAAGTGTAATAGTCAGTGTTTTTATCAAATGGCACCAGGGAATTCTGGAGCTGTCATTTATTTTTCTTGACCTCTTAAATTACAATCTTCATTATTAAATTGAGTTGGGAAAATATTAAGCTTTGGTTAGAAGGCAGCACAGAATACTAAGATTTGGGAAAGCATGTTTGTATAGTGCTGAAATGTGAGAATGTAGTAGTGTTTGGAGGAGGGAATGCAGGATGGAGTTTTAATAATCATGTTTAGATAGAACCAGAATAAAGACACATTAATTTTGTTTAAATCTAGGGGATGAGTATACTGGCATTTGTTATACTATTCTGTTTTCTCTGTGTATGTTTTTAGGGAAAATATCTAACTAGCTGTCAAAATGGTTTTCCTATGAAATTTAATACATGTCTCAAGAAGGACAGAAACATTAGCATATTTTATGTGCCCTAGATATATAATAATCATAAAACTGTATTGCCAACACGTTGTATTAAAGTATAGATACCATAAAATCTTCTAGGGTAGAGTATAAGATGGGATGCCATGTCACCTAGACTAGCCTTGAACTCACTGTGTGATGAGAATCACTTTGAACTACTGACTCCTTCCTCTGCCAGTTCAGTGCTGGAATTACAGGCATGTTCATCATACCTGGTTCCCCCAGTCAGTAATTTTCACTGTTAGAGATTTTATTTTCTTCCCGTTTAGATTTAGCTCTTCCTAGTTCTGTCTAGGTCCTTCCTGTAACCCCACAGCCTAGCATAGTGCTAGACACATTGGAATAGAACATTGAGAATTAACTTAAAGGAAATAGAAAGTGGTTCTTTAAACTTGAGCGTAGCTTGCAAATCATAAAGGCAGAAGCATGTAAAAGGGGATCCAACAGCTTTTCTGTACTGACTATATTATAAATTAACATCCTTTCTGGTTATTTCAACCAGGAGAAAGATGTCTAAGGACTCTGCCCTGAGCAGAATGCTGTCTGAATTTGCCTTTGTGTCTTCTGTGATCCACATCCCAGCTTTTAAACCTTCTGGACAAAGTGAAAATCATTTGATCATTAGGCTAATAAGAATCTTGGGAATTCTCTTCATAATTCATGAGTCAAGCAAATGTATGAAAGACAAATAATATCTTTTACTCATTCAGTGTATTGTTTGAGCTAGGCTTCTATTCTTAGAGGTAGAACCCAGTGGCTAACAGAACAAATTTTGACCTTCATGTAACTTATGATCCACAGTAAATGGACATGCTGCTGTATAATCCAGTGTCAACTAATTGACATGATAGAGGACAGACAGTGATGGGGACTCTTTTCAGTAGGAGGGTGAGGGAAGGGTCCTCAGGTGAGATGACATTTAGGCACCAAGTTAACACAAGCCATGCAAACACCTATAGGAGAGCCTTGTGGGAAAGGGGACAGAAAGGATAAAAGCCCTGTGGTAGAAATACGCTGGCAAGGAGGCTCAGGGGAGTGCCAGAAGGCTAGTGTGGCAGAGGAAGCTGCCAGAACAACCGCAGGAGTTATAGGAGGTGAGAGGATGGAGGTTTGGGGAAGTCATGTAACATGAGATAGGAAGTTGCAATGAGATCTTCAAGACCTTTGTATTATGGAAGCGTGTACCATGTGTAAAAGTTGAGAATTTAGTGAACTACCATCACAGTGATTTCAAATGACCACTCTGGCTTTATCTATCTGCTCCTTGCCCCCATGGATTTTGATTCCATACATCATATTAGTTCAACTGCAAATACTTCAATATTTGTTTCTAAAGATAAGAACATTTTAAGATGTCAATAAGATCAAATACCATGAGCAAATATAAACAATCATAGTCCCTTTAATACTAGTCAGTATTCAGGTTTCTCCGATTGAGTCAGTTTTCAAGTTGGTTTGTTTAAATCAGGGTGCAAGTGAAGCTTGTTCATTGATCCCAGTTGACTTATTTGGAGTGACCATCAGACCTCTGGCCTATAAACTTGTCGGTAGGTCAGAGCCCTGATTAAATTCATGATTCTTTCTGAGAGCCTGTCACGAGTAGTGAGTACTTCCTGTTGCATCACTTCAGGATGTGCATAATGTCTGTGTTTGTTTCTGAAGTAATTCAATGTGGGTCGTCCTTCACATCATCCAGGTTCAAGTTCCTAATTCTCTAACTGATTTTTGAGACAAGGTCTCACTATGTAGACCAGGCTGGCCTCGAACTCACTGAGATCCTTCTGCCTTTATCTTCCGAGTGCTGGGATGAAAGGTGTGCACCTCCACTCCTGGCAACTTTGGATATATACATACATACATGTATAACTGGTGGACACTGGCTAATAACATGTCAATTACCTCACCAGAGCTATCTGCTTTTGTAGTGAAACAGTTTCAGTCTAATCTAAGCCATTTTAAAGCACTGCATTCATATCCTGCCAGTAACAATACCCCAGAACAAATAAGTTACTCAGAAAAAAAGATTTGTCTTTGATCCCCATTCTGGTCCAATGATGAAGAACCAATTTGGCCATGACCTTCTTACAGGGGGAGTCCTGAGGCAGGTGTCTGTGTGTTTGGGTCTCTCTCTTCTTACAAAGTCACCAAAAACTTAACCGTGGGAGCTCTGGACCTTATCTGATACTAGTCACTTCCCAAAGACTCAAACTCTTAAGACCAGAGTTGGATTTCAATTCTCCTACTATCTCAGAATGGGGATTAAAGCTCAACATATGAACCCTTGATGAGGGACACACACAAACACGTAGAAAACATGGTGACTGCTATACCACACAGTTAGTGACTACAGTGGCTGTGTTGGGTACAGATCTGAACTCACTTCCCATCCCACTGAAACTCGACCAGCATCTCCCCAGCCTGTGAAGACCACCACTCTACTCTTTTTCTATGAGTTTGACTGGTTTAGATCCCCTATATATATGAGATAATATGATGTTTGTCTTTCTGTGCCTAGTTTATTTCATTTAATGTAATGTCCTCTGGGGTTAGCCACATTGTGATGAATGACAGGCTTTTCTTCCTTGCATAGTACTCCATGGTATGTATGTGTATATGTGTGTATGTGTGAATTTATTATATTTTCTTTATTAGTTCATCCATTGCTCTACACTTGTGTTAATTCCCTGTCTTGGCTATTCATTGGCTGTGAGCCTAAAGATCTCTTCAGTACACTGGTTTCATTTCTTTTGGATAAAGACCCAGACATAAAATTCTTGGGTCATATGGTGGCTGTATTTTTAACTTTTTGAAGAATATCCATGTTGTTTACAACAATGACTGTACTAATTTGCATTTCTACCAAGAGTATACAAAGGGGTGCACATTTTGACTGGATTCACTACTACCTAAAATAAGAGATGATTACATTTCCCAGCCTGCTTTGCAGCAGTGTATGTCGAAGTACTGGCCAATGAGAGGAAGCAGCCGGACTTCCAAGGTTTCTACTTGGAGACAGCCGACAGCAGGTGTCTTCCTCCTTCTGGCTTCCAGCTTGACTGGGAGGGAGCATGGCTTGCAGGGGTCACTCTAGCCCGTGAAGTGACATTGAGGAAAGAGCTGCAGGACAGAATGGTGGAAAGGAATTAGGAAGCTGGGTCTCACGTGACCGTTCAGACACCCTGTTCCTACGGCCCTGAGAACCTTGGGCTTTGTCCACCTGCCCTATATAGCAGACTGGGACGGTGACAGATACAGGGCTAGAAGGTTTCAATAGTTCAGGCAGATAAGGGTGGTTTGGACCAGGGTAGGGACACTGAAGGGGAGTTAAGACATTTTACTAAAGCCATCAGGATCCAGATAAGGAAGTGAGAAGAAAGTGAGTCTAGTTTGACTCAAAATTTTGGTCAGCAACTGAAAAAATGATGGTGCTCTTTCCTGAGCTGGGGCAAGGACGGGAAAGCAGGCTTGCAAGACTGGCAGGCAAGTGGAGAGTCAGGCATTCACCGAGGATGCTGAGTTGTCTGTTGAGCTTGGAAAAGGCATTAGTGACCTTGGCTTGAAGACTTTTTATGAAATGCTAGGTACAGAAGCCAAGATGGTTCAGAGAGAATGGAAAGTGAGAAGGCAGCAACATTGGATCTAAATTAACGCTAGTAAGGAGTTTTGCTATAAAGTCATTGAAAAATGAGAAAACGGCTGGAGGTGCAGGTTTAAATATATAATATGAGGCCATTTTAATGTGACTGTAAGCTGGCCGATTGTAAGTGTCTGTTCAGTGAGAGGGAAGTCCGGAGATTTTGTGCAGTTCTGGGGTGACAGAGGGTTGATATCTAGAATGTAGCCGAGGGGTTGATCATAGGAACAGGGTGAAGGCAGAGAGCACGTGGATGTGGGAGCAAGGGCAGGTGGACTGGCAGGGCTAAGGTTACTGGATCAAGCTTCTTTGAGCTTAAGAGGAAATCACTTGTCCTAGTGGATGATATCACACACATGAATTATAAGTAAATTCACATGTCATTTTAAACACCCAATAGTAAAAGTAAATTCATAAATCCTGGCTCTCTTTCCA
>CABHPQ010161525.1:0-10201 GCA_902168405.1 Peromyscus aztecus | reverse complement strand
GCAATAAGTGAGTTTGATTTCCTTTCCAGAGCCATACTGTTCAGGGTATTGAATCTGGAAGTCAGTACAATTAGGTGTTACAATCTCAAAATAAAATAAATAAAAATAGAGAAATACTTTGAAGCAATATCTCTGATTATAGAGAGGTTTTCTTTCTGCCACCAAATAGGATATGTGAGCTGGCATATGCTGTTGATGTGGAGAAAAAAAATCAGAGAAAGCTGTTTTGCACTGCATCCCATCCCTGCTGCTCTTTTCAAACTGTAATCCTCAGTGAGGGCCATGACCTCAAAGTCCTTTCCTCTTTTGTTCCTACCTGGTCCTAAACTAAAATATTGCTCCTCTTTGATACAGAGTCAAAATGCTCAAAGCGCTAAGGTACTATTTTTCACATTGTAAGACACAACTCTATGAATTTATGTCTCCTTCAAACCCCAATTTTGTAAAGGTCGGTGTATATCATTGTCACACCAGAGTTTAGATAACGGGGAGCAAGTGAAAAAGGTGCCTCGGATACTTTCATGTTTTCTTCTAAATTACTTCTATTATTTGTACTTTTCAGTGACTGAATTCTGTTTTGTGCTATTGAGCTCATATGTTGGGGTTTAGGAAGGTCTTCAGTAGGTAACTAAAATCCAAAACATCAGGTCTTTAGGGATGAGCAGCTCCTATCCTGGCCTCACTTTGCTCTGCACCATTCCATCTGGTTATGGAGATGCCAACTGCTATTAGCCCAGGACTAGGTCTGAGTCATGTTTCTCTATGTGATCTCTTTAGGTATATCTTCATCAGCAATCATCCAATCAGAACAACAATGGATGCCTCTCCATTTTAAAGAGAATGATAATTACATACCATAGAACAAGGGATGTTGTTGCAATTCAAAGTTTTCTATGATTGTTTCCAATTGTCAATATACCCTCTTGGAGAAGGCACAGAGAGGGACCATAGATGTTGAGCAGTATTCCACAAGGATCTATGCCTGCGTTTAAATATAGCATTATTAACTTGAATGAGGTGTTTTAGTCTGTTTAATAAACTATGAAATAGTACATAATAATCCTAATTTTAAAGAATAAGGTTCTGTATTAATGTTTAGTAACAACACATAGAAATCAGTCAATAAATATAAAACATTTTAGAATTGAGTTTAATTGCAAGAACCAATTTTAGATCCTCATAAACTGGTTCTACTTGTTAGAAAACATATTTGCCAGAATCCTGTAGAAATGGTCTTTATGTCTTACTAAACAAAACTTACTCAAACATCTAGCATAAAGTGAAAAGTAGGTTTTCATTGTCTTTAAAGGGAACTGGATGGGAAAAGTGTGTGGCAATTTTCACTGCATAAGCTGATGAAATTTGTCTACAACAGAAAGTGGTAATACAAAGCAGGAATAATGGTTGGAGTAATTGAAAAAAGGAGACTGGCAAAGAAGGAAGTAGTGGGAAAGAAATACAGTGATAATTTAAAGAGTATAAATCTGAGAAGTCTTCAGCTATTACCCATTTGCTATGTTCTGCCCATTTTACAGAATTTTTCATATATATTATTTACCTAACACTGATCTCATGAAATATGGCAAGTATCAGCACTTACCTTTTCCAATTTTCAAATTAAGGAACTTGAGGCTAAGCATCATTTGAAGACTTTTCCATCACCTCATAACTTGGATGTGGTGGAGCAGTTTTTAATTTGGGTCTTAGCTCGTCCTCACAAGAGTTGAGCATTTCCCAGTGAACCCTGTAAAATGTGTCATGAAATTTTCTTTGGAAAACAAATTATTAGTCTTCCAAACAATGCTTGAAAAAAATTTCTGTTCTTTAATTAGAGATAAATGCTGTCAAATCTTGTAAGATAAAAACCAATTGTTCGGCCGGGCGGTGGTGACGCACGCCTTTAATCCCAGCACTCGGGAGGCAGAGCCAGGCGGATCTCTGTCAGTTCGCCAGCCTGGGCTACCAAGTGAGTTCCAGGAAAGGCGCAAAGCTACACAGAGAAACCCTGTCTCGAAAAACCAAAAAAAAAAACCAAAAACAAAAACAATTGTTCATTAATTAACTCTTCCCAATCATTTTCTACTTGAAGTATAAAGGCCTTTTTATGGAAAAAAAAATCCTTATACACTTTTGATTTGATTTGATCTACAAATCTCTCCAGTTTTTTTTTTTTTATTTGAAGAAAGTAAATGTGAGTATTGCTACAGAGTATCTGTAATTTATATGTCAAAGCATGGAATGATAAGCAAGATGCTAGTAGATGAAGCTGATCGTGTAAGTGACACCTCCACAGCATCCATGGCATCCGAGACAGATATAGCAAATGCCTAAACTTTTGGTAAAAGGGTAAGTTTCTGGCCACAGTTTTATGTCAAGAAAAGATCTGCTTTCTTAGAAAAAAAAAGTGGGCAAAATTAACTTTGAAAGAAATTGGGAGGAGAAAGGGAAAATATAGTTTTACTCTGAGGTAACCCCATTTCTAAAGACGTATGGATACAAGGCAGAATCAGTCTGATCCTTCAGTGTGTTCTAAGATGGAACAGCTGTCTGCAAACTACTGACAGATGCTGAAGAAGCAGGCAAAGCCATCTAAAATGATGCTTTCTCCCCACACGGGGTTTCTTGCTTTAAAGGCATGCATTATGGCCAGCTCTTGAATCTTGATGGGTAGATTTGGAATTAACTGGTACACATCAGGGAAAATGCAGAAAAGAAGGGGTTTAGAGCCTCTTCAGACAACAACATGTGTCAAGAACACATTTGATGAGAGAAATTATATATATATATATATATATATATATATATATATATATATATATAAAATAGCACAGAGAAAACACTTGTAGTAATTTATTCTACATAAAATCTTGTTAGCCTCTTCTAAGCAGATTCAAAAGAAAACTGACTTGTAAAAGATAATTTGATAAATTCAAAAGGACAAATATCACATTTTCATTCATATGCAGAGTCCATAGTATGCATGCATATGTATGCACACACACACACATGTTCCTGGGCGCACACACACACACACACACACACACACACACACACACACACACACGTCTGAATATGGTTACAGAGTATCTGTAATTTATGTCGTAACATTGACTATTAAACAAAACATCAGTATCAATAGAGGAGAGAGCGAGAGAGCAATTAAATTAGGAAGGTGATCATTAGGAGGAAGGCAGAACAGGAAAGGGTAATAAATGGGGTGAATGTGAGTAAAGTATATGGTATTCACACATGAAGATGTCATAATAATACTAACTTTTCAAAGAGGGATGATTTCACAAACTCAGAAAGACAGTACCATGTTTTTACTCAGATGTATGCTCACGCTCAGAATTTACAACATTTCCAAAGATGCGTAATGTGAAACATGGAAGATGATAGTCTGTCAGGGTACATTTCATCAAGGAAACCAATGAAAGCAGAAGGAGGATCAGAGAGGGAAATGAAAGACTGGATGTGAGCAAAGTACACTGCATTCACATGTGAATTCATAGTGTGTTTATTCATAATGAAACTTCTTGTTTTTTAAAGGGATAATTTGACAAAACCTAGACAGCACATCTAAACAAACTTTTAAGTATACATGATTTTGTACATGCAAAGGACAGCAATTGAACCCAACCTGACCAATTTCCAAATTTCTTCTCTGCTTGGGAAACTTCTTAAAAATAAGATAAATTTTTAAATCCTTAAACTTCCTTTAATGTTAGAAAGAAATGGTATGCCAAAGGATTTGCCATGGAAAACATCATGGCATACACAGAATACATGCATTAGGTTGTCTAAAGAATGGTTTATGGTCAGTGAGAAGGAGCAAGGGGAGTCAGCTTGTACCTTTGGTTGTGGAGTGAGAATTGCTTGGAGCTCTGAGTAGCTAAGGAAAAAGCACAGCTCATTCTGACTGATCCAGCACTTTTCTGGGAAGTGAAGCCGGTTTCCCTAGAGCACAAAGGAAAAGGCCCAGAGTCAGTCATTCAACTCACCAAAATAGCAAAGGGAGAGTCTTATTTAAATAGGGGTGAGTCACTATAGTTTTTTTGTTATTTTTTTAATAGAAACATGCTATTTATGCCATCAATGTATAGAGGTCCCTGTGGTTAACATTTTGGTTCTAGACACTAATTTCACACGTGACATGGTGCGGCATCAAATCATTGTCAAGGGGATAATGCCAGGCTTCCATTTAAGTCCTTCACTTCAGCTGCAAATTGACAAATGAATGTAAAACCAGTCCTGATCTAAATAAATCATTAAAGCTGTTAAATCTGAAGTTCTAGGTCTGTAAGATTGTGAATTTCCAGGGACATGGAATTGAGGTCCTAACATTCAGTGAGCCTTTCATGGCTAAATTAGTAAAAGAGGAAAAACCCTCCCTAGGAATTATGTTCAAGTTGCAGTATCATTAGTATTGTTGCTGCTAACTTAATTTTAGAAACTATCACTTTCCACTTTTGTTTTAATTAACTAATTAACTTTGCTTTGATTAACATTGTTATGAGAGCTTACTTAGGCTATCTACTAAACCAACTATTATCTCATGCACATCCATTGACCAAATTAAACATGCCTAGAATTCCAATACACTCCAAACATTATCAGAGCTTGAATGGTCCCAATTGCTTAGAGTCCATTAAGGGGTTATTAGTCTGTGTGAAATGATGTGTGTGCTATTTCTCTCTCTTTAGAGTCTTTGACTCTTCTGTCTCTCTGGATCCTTTTTTTTTTTCCTAGGCAAAGATTCCTTTAAAAAATCCAATCAGATTAAATCAAGTCACATAGGTTCCCTCATCTGGATTCTTAGAACATTTGTGCATTTCACACACATTCTTAACACCAGTTCATCTTAGTTATTCATGTGTCTTTACTGAGACTGATCATTGTCAGGATCTGTGCGAGGTTCTACGTACGGCACACGTGCAATGTTTGGTATATCACACAATCTTTGTACATCTATTAAATGCTGTCTTGAATATATTTATATTTTCCTCAGTGCCTGACCCATAGCAATGCTCTACAGAGCATGCATACAGGATGGGTTGATCATGAGTCTGTTAGGCAGGAGATCTCAAGGCTCATACAGCGCACAGCATTCACATGTGAGGATTCATAATGAAACCTGTTGTTTAAAACAAAACAAAACAAAAGGGTGATTTGATAAAACCTAGATAGCACATCTTGTAAGTACACATACACATGAAGTTATTTAGTGCATGCAAAGGACAGCAGCTGAACCAAATATGCCCAGTTTCCAAACGTCTCAGCTTATGAAAATTCTTAAAAGTAAAATTTTATTTCCAGCACAGTAGAGAAAATCTATTCACTCTGTTGGCCTCATTGCCCAGATTTTATCTAACAACACTTGGTCCTTAAAATGTAAGAAGCATCTCAAAAATCACACTTCTCTTGAGTACCTACTCTGCAGTCATAATCCTTTCACATCCTGAGGATTCAGAGATCAAAGCAAACTAAACAAAACAAATACAGAAACAAGAAATGCATCCTTGGGCTTATCTTAATCTCTTGAAGGACACAGACTGGAAACAAATGAATTCAGTGACATGATGGAGTGCTGTGATAGGAGTCTATGTTGAACAAGGGTGAGCAAAAGTAAGCTTTGTGAGAAACTGGGTCTCTAAATGAGGAGTTCAAGCTGTAAGTTTAATTCAGGGAGGTTCTGCACATTAGAATCCAGACTCTTCCCCCTGGGTACTGTAAGGCAGTCCCTAAGTATTTTCAGATGTCAGGATATCCTCCAAGAGCTGCTCCTTCCCTCCTCAGATGGCTTTGCTTGTAGCCACTCTCTGCCTGACCTCTTCCTAATCCCCTTGTTTTCAGACTTCTAGCTGAGATGAGCAGGGAAAGGAAGCAGTTCTTCTGTTTTCTCAAGAGCCAAGCCTCAGAGAGTCATCAGTCTTCAAACTTCCCCAGTGTCCTATCCTTAGCTTCATCCATCAAATAATCAATAACTTTGCTTGTCAAACAAATCTCTCGTGACCACTTTCCCATCTCCATTCCCAATCAATACATAGGTGTCCTCTACCTCTTCTCTCTCCTGGAAAACAGTAAAATTCTTGTGTGCTAACAGTGGATTGCTTCACCTTTCATACACTAGCACACACTGATCAATTGTTTTATGACAATTACTATGCTAAATTATTTAATATCTCTCATTAGATATTCACAGGACTTTAAATTTTATTAACATTCAGAAATTTTGCATAATATTTAGTGGTAGAAATTATTATTCTAGGTTCATAGATAAGAGAATAGTCATAAGTAGGTGAATAGAAGCAAAGCAAAGCCTTTAGTTGGTGAATTAGTAGGTAGTGGAACAAAAATTTTGATTCAAACCCAGGGACACAAGTATTCAAAGCCCTTTTCTATTCAAATATAGCCTCTCTGATAGTCATTTTCTCAACCACATATCACATTTTTTTCTGTCATTATTATTCAATAAGATCATGGTGAATGTAATTCTGCCTTATGTGATACTTATTTATAGTCTCTGAAATGAATAAAGGTCACAAGTGTATGGACAGTCAAGTTGACATTGTGGAACAACTCATTCTGTTCATGTCTCTAATGCTTTGAGTTGGAATTGCTGTGTTGTGGTTAAGTGGGTCTTGCCTAAAAGAGTACATTCTAATCCTAGCTCCAACCCTTAAAATATGGAGCCATAGAGCAAACATTTAAACTCTTTGAGACTCTACAACACAAGAACAGAAATATTTACCTCACAGGGTGTCTATGTGGTACTGATTATGTCCCAAATTCCAGATCATCCAAAGTCAGCTTCCTCCTCGTAATTATAGAGTTGTCCTAGCTCAGGTCCACCCACTACACAGCTCAGGTGACATAATGGAAAAGAAGGTTCCACAGCTTCATTCTTCAAGAAGTCAGTTCCATGAGAACATTTAAGTTCAGAAGGGGCTAGATTTCCTATCGAATCATTACTCAGTTCTAGGGATTCATGATCCTCCAAATCTCCATTGCATTCTTTGGTGGTAGGTTTAAGAAGTGTTATCTGGGTGTTTATTTTTGTTTGTTTCTCTGTTTTTTGTTTGCTTGGTTGTTTTCTTTTTCTTCTTCTTCTTTTTTTAGGGGGGCACGTGATCTTTCTTTAGACCTTAATGTGGTTTTGGGGTTTTAGTCAATTTTCAATTTTGTGTTGTAGTTCTGTTGGTGTATTTATAGTCCTTCGTAATAAGTATGATTTTAGCTTGTGGAGTTATTGTGAGTTAAGTGTGTAGGGATTAAATAATGACTTGATGGAGGAACTCCTATGCTCCCACAACATGAAGCTCCCTGGTGAGGCAAGTATATGCCTACATTGTTCACTTTGGCTTAATAAAAATAAATGAATAAGAAATTGAGAAACATAGTCACAATTTCTCTCCTGTTCACAGGTTTTCTTGATGCCTCTTCTACTGTCTTCTGTCACAATGATCACTTCAGATTGTGAATGTTGCCAGAAAATGTGATTCCCAGTTGTTGAGTTAAAGTGGCACAGAGAAAAATGCAAACTAATGATGCCATTTTCTTTTATTTATCCATGTGCGTTTCTTAGAACAAGCTTTAAAAAGAGAAAGGCCATGGCTGCAAACAAACATTGAATCCATCACTGACCTTGTTCTTCCAAAATAAACAAGAACTCAAAACCAAAGCCCAGTGAATATAATGAAGTTCCCAATTTAAAAAAATAATTAGAAGAAGCATTTATTAAGCAGGTCAGATATCATTATTTCATGGAATCAAGTCCCTAAACCAAGAGTTTCTGATTGAGTATGTCTGAGGTGATGGGAATTGTTGCTGGTTGTTTTGTTTGTTGGTTTACTTTTGTTTCTTGTCAACTTAATAGAAGTTGGTGTTATTTGGTAAGAGGGAACCTCAAATGACAAAATGCCTCCAACCTATGGCCTGTGGGAAAGTCTGTGGAGCATTTTCTTCATTATTGATTGATGTAAAAGGACCTAGTCCACCATGGACAGGGCTATTCTGAGCAGGTAGTACTGAACTACATAAAAGGTAAGCTTGGCACACTATGGGAAGCAAACCAGCAAGCAGTGTTCCTCCACAGTGTCTACTTCAGTTCCTGTCTCTCGGTCCCTGCCATTCCTTCTCTAGTTGCTTTCGATAACAAAGTTTATCACAGCAACAGAAATCTGACTAGGATGAGTTGGGACCAGAAAGTCTGTATATCTAATGAACTCCCAAGTGATGCTGAGGGTTCTGGTTTAAGAATAATTTTATAGCAGGCATGATGGCCCATGCCTTTAAATCCAGCACTAAGGAGGCAGATTTCTGTGAGTTTGAGGCTAGCCTGGTCTGCAAAGTGAGTTGCAGGACAGCCAGAGCTACATACAAAGACCCTGTCTCAAACAAAACAAAACCAAGCACAAAAGAAACAAAAAGAATCATTTCATAGCTATCCTTCCAAAGTTATGAACAAAAATACTTGTTGTTTTTATTTATTATCTGCCTTAAAAGAGAGGTTGTGTGGTCTGTTCAACATTACACAGCTTGCCAGGAGCACAAATGAGACTCAAACTCAAGGACAGCTGAGTCCAAATGCTACAGTCCTTCTACAGTAGCATGATTGACAAGCTGTCAAGATATATCAAGTGGGTAATTTTTCCCACCATTTGTTCTCTTTTAGGAATTTTGTTTAAGTTCAAGGTCATTACCTGCTCACCTGAGGATAACATAATAACTCATATTTGAAAGGCTTGATGTTGGTTGAATTAAGTGCATTTTCCACTCTGCCCTTCAGAGAACTTTCAGTTTATCTCCACTTTCTGAATAAGGAGCATACCCTTTTGCTTCACTAGAGCTAATGTCCAATTTAAGAGAGAAGTTGTCATTCTATATTCAGGTTCAAGTAAATCACTATATCAACACTAAATGGAAGTGTATGGTTTACTAGCAGGGAGTGTGAAAAAGCATGAGGAAATGATTTGGTTAGAATCTCTGTATGGTCAAAATATATTTTCATAAAAACTAAACCTGAAGCAAGCTATATTTTTCTCGATTTGACAAAATATCTAACAAGAAGCAGCATCATGAAGGAAAGGTCTATTTTGGTTTACAGATCAGGGGATACAATCCATCATTGTCTAGAAGACATATCAGCAGGCAAGGGAGCAGGAGGCTGGCTGCTCATACTGTGTCATAGTTAGGGTTATTATTGCTGTGATGAAACACCATGGCCAAAGACAATTTGGGGGAATGGTTTTATTTCACTCACAGTTCCATATAACAAACAGTTCACCATCAAAAGCAGTTGAGTGCAGGAACTCAAGCAGGGCAGGGACCTGAAGGCAGGTCATGGAGGGATGCTACTTACTGGCTTACTTCCTATGGCTTGTTCAGCCTGCTTTCTTATACAACCCAGGATCAAGTGCCCAGCGGTTATACCATCCTCAATGGGCTGGGTTCTTATCATATCTATTATTAATCAAGAAGATGCCCCACAGACTTGTTTTTTTTGTTGTTGTTGTTTTTAAAGATTTATTTATTTATTATGTATACAGCATGTATGATTGCAGGCCAGAAGAGGGCACCAGATCTCATTACAGATGGCTGTGAGCCACCATGTGGTTGCTGGGAATTGAACTCAGGACCTCTGGAAGAGCAGTCAGTGCTCTTAACCACTGAGCCATCTCTCCAGCCCGCCCCACAGACTTGTGACCATGGACCAAACTGATAGAAACAATTCCACACTTTCCATCTTAACTTTCCTCTTTGCTGTATCCTAACATTTTTACTCTGTAGCCCTGCAAGGTCTTAGAAAGAAAGTGTAAAGGGCAGGACCAACTTACTCTATTGATGAGAGTTAATAATACCAGTCAGTGCATCTACTAGAGAAAAATCAATCATGACATTGGTTGATTTGGGCACCTCTGCCAGGGGTCCTCTATCCACTGGGTACAAGGTCATGAGTGGGAATGGACCAGGTCAAAATTAAACTTTACCGCTCAATGGACAGAGATCACATTTTTCCAGGACAGTAAAGGAACCAATTGTTCTAACCCAAAAGGCAAAAAAGCAGTTGTTTTCCTTTCATTGAATTATTAAATGGAAAGGGAAAAGATGACTCAACATTCTTGTACAAGAGAAATCTAACTTTAATATTTGCTTTAATCTAAAGTATGTGAAATATCTGATGGCACTTGAGGAAAACTGA
>CABHPQ010161524.1:0-21231 GCA_902168405.1 Peromyscus aztecus | reverse complement strand
ACACAGAGCTGCAAGACTGGAGGGAAGGGAAGTTTCAGTGGATTAAGACCTAGTAATTTCAAAACATGCCTCTAACAGACAACTTTTCTTGAGGCTAGAAAGCAGCATCAGTGAGCGTGGCAGCCCCAAAGGAAGGCATTTGCCTCAGGAACTGCTGCATGGAAACTGAGGTTGCAGCTGAAGCTACACTGGGATGGGATCACTGCACTACAAAAAGATTAACTATGTGTGTTCCTGGAAATAGTTTTTCTTATACTTTGCTACATGATAACAAATGAAACACAATAAGAAAAAGTTCATACTTGACATTTCAAGAAATATACCTTCATAAATGAATACTATCTACTTTTTCTTCCCTGGACAGAACCTCAATTCATATTTTTCTAGAGGATGGTAAATAAAATACTCTGAACATGAACGGAATGAAAAAAAAACTTTGTGTAAAAAGCTACTAATATCATAGGACAAAGGGACAAGAGGTGACCTGTCCAGTGTCTCCCTATTCCCACTATAGTCCATGCCAAAGCTAGGTAAGAATAATAGAAATAAGGTCTAATCCTACCATGAGCAATAAAGGGAATCAAATAACCTATCGGCATTTCTCTGGGACACCTATTACATGAATTTTAGGGTGTGTTCTTCCTTGTATTCATCCATCCCTCTTTCTCTTTACTTTATCCATCTCTTCTAACTTCCTTCTATCTTTGTCTTTCTATAAATGCCCTAAATCTTAATTTACAACTTAATCTTTATAACTATTTTCAAACAGATGGTCAGTTAGAAAGAAAGCTAGATATCTAAATACAAGAGTCAATGGTGCCTATACCATTAAGATATGACTAAAATATGCACTACATAATTTGCATTTACTAAGACACAGTGTATTACTTTTAACTTTGTTTTTACATTTTATAATACATATTGTATCTTAAAAATAGATCTAAGATCACAAAATACTTAACTCCAAAATTTAACTAAGAAAAATTAGACTAATTTGCTACATTATAAAGAATGTGAATTAAAATTATCTAAAATGTGGCTGATTTTACTTACATTTTAAGTACTTTTTTTTCCACGCTTGGTGACAGAATCCAAAACAAAAGCTAATTCTCTTGTGTATGAAATTTTATCTTCACCATTATCTGCACTCTGAGCTACTTGCCAATTTTCTGTGACCTATGTTTTTAAAGGACTTTTATATCTCCACTGTTAAAATGAATTGATTTCATAGTCATTTTAACTTTCATTTTATATGAAACTACCAGGCATGAATAAAGGCTAATTGCATTGGATTGTTAGTAGATAACTCGAAAAACCCCAGGCTCCTACACAAGCTTGGAGAAATTGGTGAAGTCCACTTTGTTGAGGTGGGTGAACAAACAAAACTTACTAATCAAATAATAAAAAGTACTTCCTTTAAAGCCATATAAATATTCCAGAGATGATAGTTTTGAATGCAGTACGAATTAATGGACTCATGTCAGTTAATTTGGCAATTCTAAATGTAAACAATGTTCCTGTGTGACATTAATTTTTCATTATTGGTCTTAACGAACAAGCCTGGCAGCTTATAGAAATGTGCTTCTCTACTGTCACATGGGCATAGTCTCACTGGAATCAAATCAAGGTGTCTGCCTTTGAGGCTCCTGTTTCTTTCTAGAGACTCAATGAATTTATTCCCTTGTTTTTCCCTCTTCCTGTGGCCATCTATGTTCCATTTCATGTCCCCTTCCATCCTGTCGAATTCCGTGCCTTTCTTCTGGGTCTGCAGCTTCCTCTGAATGGTTGTCCTTCTCTTTTCCACTCTCATTTTTAGAAATCGAAGTGATTCCATCAGATCCATCTTGACCCAAACTATAAACAGCTGATTGGCAACCTAAACTCCAACTACAAACTTCAATCCCCTTTGCTTATATGTGTAGGAAATGTATTCACTTTTTTTTTTTTTTACAGTTAAGATATATGCTTTGCTTACTATACCAAGATCCATTTTCATTTGACAATTTTATTTTGGATTTTGGACAAAAGGACATGAGATCAGGAAGCAAGAGACAGATGAGGAAGGACTGCCTCAGGATCCTTCTGAGTTCAGGGGCTTCATTCTTCCTGCACCATTGACAGAACTATGCACAATGAACAGTAGTGGTGCAAGGCCATTCTTTTACTGGTTGTTCCGACTGGGAGCTGATGTTGACTTGAATTTCCAGGTTTGCTCCTCCTGGCTGAGCAGGCTTTCTCACAGACTCTGCTGTTCTTGGGAAAGAAGTTCTTTTACAAAAAGTGGTCAGCACATGAGGCAGCTGGAACTAATTGTCACCATGGTACACACTTATAGTTACAGCACTCATTAAAAGATCAATAAAGGCCTGCATGAAGCTCACTGGTAGAATTCTTGCTCAGCAAGCATAAGGTTCCTGTAGGCTTGATTTCCAGCACTAAAGAACCCAAATAGACTATCAAGACAGCCAATAAATGAAGGACTTATAATTCTCATTTTTTTTCTTCCAAAGACAGATGTAACAGCAACATCTGTGAAGCCTTACACACTGAAAACCTTCAATTAAAGCACTATTAAAGCTGAATGAGGCCAAGTTGTATTTTAAGTATGTTGATCTTAGAAAGTATAGTTCATGCAAACAGGGAGTTACAAAGCACAACACAACTGAAATTTTTCTC
Source organism: Peromyscus aztecus (assembly GCA_902168405.1). Lineage (NCBI taxonomy): Eukaryota > Metazoa > Chordata > Mammalia > Rodentia > Cricetidae > Peromyscus > Peromyscus aztecus. The sequence goes on along the minus strand of CABHPQ010161524.1, from coordinate 18,555 downwards.
TAAGTGAGGATGGTAGTTACAATACTCAATTCAGAGCTTTATATGACAATATGATTCTATAACGAGGTCTGTTCAAGACAGAACCAGTGTCTAGGGCTAGCTGGCCCAGTTATGGAGAAGTGGGTCTGTCTTCAGAGTGTGAACTTTTAGCCACAGCAGAATGAAGTAAGTCTGGTCACTGGAATGAACTGGGAACCAGCAAGAAGCATGTGGAGTGATGTCTGTACCATGTGACATTGATAAAGCTGACAGTCATAGTCATACTGGCTTTACTTATTTTGAGTTGTCACCTATGCTTTTTAGGTTTGACTTTTAACTAAAGGCCTTTAGCTAAACTTTAAGATGGATCAACTTGTAACTCACTTCTCCCCATGCACACACCATTTTCTGCATAACTCTATAGTTCTTCTAATGAACCACTACTGTTCATTGTGCATAGTTCTGTCAATGGTGCAGGAAGAATGAAGCCCCTGAACTCAGAAGGATCCTGAGGCAGTCCTTCCTCATCTGTCTCTTGCTTCCTGATCTCATGTCCTTTTGTCCAAAATCCAAAATCTAGTTACAGTGACCATCCCAACCTCAGGGTGTGCAGCATATATTAGGAAACAGTCTGTCAGATGAAAAGTGTGAGATATGATGTTGTGTGTCCCAAGAGCCCAGCACTGGACAGATAAGGTGTGCTTCTCATGTGTTTGGAGACATTTAAACTGAATAGTCAAGCTTAAAAGTCTAATAGACAAAGAACACATGGAGTGAAGCTGATCACCATGACTGGCACAAGTCCAGCCCAGATGAACTCATCTTATTAGTGACACATGTGCAGTTGACATGGACATGAATGTTGTGGAATATTATTTTAAGGTATGTTATATTTGTTTATGCTGTGGAACATTTGTTTAATGATGTAAAGCTGTGTTGCATTCTTTTATGTTGCATTTGTTTAACTCTGTGAAACTGTGTTATTGTGCCTGTCTAAAGCATCTCATTGGTCTAATAAAGAACAGAACAGCCAATAGCCAGGCCGGAGAAAGGATAGGTGAGGTGGGCAGGCAGAAAGAATAAATAGAAAGAGGAATCAGAAAGCAAGTAAGGTCAAGGAGCAAGAAAAGAAGGGTCCAGCAACCCAGCTACACAGCCAGCCACAGAGTAAGAAATAAAGAAATGTATACAGAATAGGAAAGATAAAAGCCCAGGGGCAAAAGGTAGATAGGATAATTATAGTTATGAAAAGCTGACTAGAAATAAGCCAGTCTAAGGCTGGGTATTCATTATTATCAATAAGCCTTCATGTGTGATTTATTTGGGAGCTGGGTGGTGGGCCCCCCAAAGAATAAAGAGTAAAAAAAAGAAACAACAACAATGAAAATATAGGAGGATCACCCATCACTGTACTAAGCAATTGGTTCTACAAACCACTAGAAATAAATATGGAGGCCATATAATATTCTCTACCAATAAGCAGTGTTGCACATTTTTCTCTCATAATTTCACTTTGACTGAAATTCTAAATCTAATTATTTATCTTCAACAAGTTATCTCTCTCTCTCTCTCTTTCTCTCTCTCTCTCTCTGTATATGTGTGTGTGTGTGTGTGTGTGTGTGTGTGTGTGTGTGTGTGTGTGTTGTAGACTTCATCCTTTACACTGTATGAAGATGTTCACTGTGATTGGTTTAATAAAGAACTGAATGGCATTACCTAGGCAGGAAGAAGTTAGGTTGGACTTCTGGGGACAGACAGAGCCCTGGGAAGAAGAAAGGAAGAGTTGCTAGCTAGATATGGAGTAAGCAAAATGGACAAAATGGATATGAAGTAATGAGCATGTGGAAGAACATAGATTAAAAAATATAGGTTAATTTAAGTTATAAGAGCTAGATAGAAACAAACCTAAGCTAAGGCTGACCTTTCATAATTGAAAATAAGTCTCCATGTCTTTTTTGTGAGCTGATGGCCCAAAGAAATATCTGCCTACATATGGTATGCAGAATTTCCTGAAGAAAACTGTGCTGTTTTGTTCACTGCTCAGGCTCCAAAACCAATATTTTAGATCTAGAGTCTCCTAAAATTATTTATGTCAGAAAATGCAGCCCTTTTGCTGCTCCTGACTGCATCCTACCTCTCCTTAGAATCCTCACCAATGCCACTCTTATCAAAACATCACCATTGTCTCATCCTCATGTGTTTTTATGCCTTTAGGGACATTTACTGAAAACATAGATACCATGGAAGGTATTCAGAAAACGAGGTGTCGCATGAGTCTTAAAGAGTCTTATTAATAAAATCAAACCTGAGCCAGGTATTGGGGTGAACACTGGAAGGTCAGAGAGACAGAACGAGCCACAGCTAATCTCACCTGGCCAACTTCTCAGCTGGTCCTGTTTCCTCAGACTGGAAGCCTCTGTGTCCTCATATCCGAATGGCTCTCAGCTGAACTGCTGCTAGAAGTCTGAATGCTTAACCAGCCCAATGCTTCTCCAGGCCAAATGCCTCTCCAGGGCAAATGCCTCTAGTTTCTGGTCCTCACGCCTTATATACCTTTCTCCTTTCTACCACCACTCCCTGGGATTAAAGGCCTGTGTCACCATGCCTGGCCATTTCCAATGTGGCCTTGAACACACAGAGATCTACCTAGTTCTGCTTACCAAGTGCTGGGATTAAAGGCGTGCACCACCACCGCCCTGGCTTTCCCTATGGTTTGCTAATAACTCTGACCTCTAGGCAAATTTATTTATTAACATACAAATAAAATCACATTTCAGTACAAATAGAATACCACTATAAGGTGCTATAATTTAAATTGTACTAAGCAGGACACAAGCCTCCTTTTGATTTATTTTCAAATAGCATCTTATAATGTCCTGTAGAATGGATTGGAGTTGGCAACACTCCTTACCTCAGCTTCACCACTGCTGGACTTACTGGAGTGTGCTGCCTGCCTGGCTTAGTCACATGACTCTTTCCTTTCATTCCCATCAGAGAGAGTTCCAGCAAAACAAGACTGTCACCTGGAGGAACACACAGTTTCTCTTCCCAACAATAAAATACTGATATCCTTAATGGGGAATTAGTTAAAAAAATAAAATAAAGCAAGTGTCTCTATCATTACTTCCTCCATGTTGAAATACTGCATATTTATTAAACACACAGAACTTGACTAAAACACTAGAATTATTGTAACTAACGTTATATTTGTAAAGCTTTTAAAAACAAGATACTTCTTTTTCAATGCTTTGATTCATTTCTTTCTTTAGATATCAATCATTGTCGCTACAGCAACAGAAGAGTGTCAAGCACGAGCTAAGCATCTATAATCCTGCTACTTAAACCTCTGCCTCTCAGAGCATACCTGTAGTAGTGCTCTTGTTTTCCTAGGATCTTAGAGTCATAATACTGCAAACATTCTGCAACCCACCCCACCTTCTCTCCCTTCTTTTATTTTATTGTAAAGGTCAAACTCATCATAGTAGTCAAAATTGCCCAAGTACTTAACCTGATAAGGTCAGGGATGTTTTCTGTAAATGCACATCATATGGCTGAATCTCTTCTTACAATTCTATATCTACTTCCAGTGAAGGATGGAGCGGATGCTTCCAGTTTCCATTCATTCAGGGGAATTTTGAAGTTGAAAATAAAGTAGATGTTTGCATTAGTGCAAAGTAGACAGGGAGCAAACAAATGAACAAGGACTGTGGGATCCTGGGAAGAAATGCTTCCTTCAGTCTATGCTTACATGAGTATAAAGTGAAACAAAGGCAGGCATGGATATGCTGCCAGAGGCGCTCACCTGAGCCTCTGTTCCAGGGTGATTCTGCCAGGGAACCAGAAAGGCTGGTGGAGAAGCTGCAGTGCCATTTCACCAGCTGGTTGTCTCATTTCTCTCACGCAGCACAATCACAGTCTTCTCCACTTTAGAGTAAGAAAGTGAGTGATATTTGTCCCTGTGCTATCCAGTAATTAAACAATTGGCTCAGGAACTCAATCCCGGCACCCAACTCAAGGTCTTTTTCATTCTATACAGTGAGAGGGACACCCTCCAGTGTGACCATGACAGAAAAACAAGTGGATGTTCAGAAAAGGGAGGAATTTGGAGTCTGGTATTTGCAGTGATGTGGTAAAAATATCACTGTTAATGGATAATTTATACATGCATCTGCATGTGTATTTGCATATGTGTATTTGCATGTGTGTATTTACGTCTGAGTATGTGTGTAAATATGTGTTTATGCATGTGCTCGTGTGTATATTTGTGCATGTGTATATGTGTATGTGTGCATCTCCACATATTTATGTGTATGTATTTATATGCGTCTATTTGCATGTATGTGTCTATTTACATGCATGTGTATACTTGTGTATGTTCATTTATACATTTGTGTTTATCATGTGTATGTTCCTTATATATGAAAGATGATTGTGCCCAAAGAAAATTAGAAAATGTCATATTTTAATTTCTATCATATCAATTGTTATTGACTACATACATATAATAAGTAAGTTGAATTTTGATAAGTTGGATGCTGTTTATTAAATTATACATTAATATAAGTTTGGTGGGAGAAAATGCATTTCAATAATTATCTTAAGAATTTCATACATAATTAATGTATAAAATGTTTGTCTTATATAAATATACATCTTAGCAGCTATCTAAATGCTGTTATATGTGTTGAGACAGAAATATGATCTTAATTATTTAATAATATGGTCAAAAATGTTGTGGATCATGCTTTCAATCATTTTTTTAGATATATTAACATTAACTTATGGACTGGTAAATATACATTCAGTTTTGAAATATGCAATAATTGCCTTTCTATAAATATTGTGTTAGCAGAGGCATGTTCCCACAGTTCTCTCACTATAAAATTACAAAGTCTTTTTCTTTCCTTTTTTTTTTTTTTTTTTTTTGTAGCCCAGGCTAACCTTGGACTCCAGAAAGGGAGAACTTGGGTTCCCAAGTTAACTGCATTGACTTCTCAAATGCTAGAATTGTACTAGCTTTTTGAGTTGTAATGCTAGGAATCGAACCTAGGGCCTTGTATATTCTTGGAAGATACTCTATGATTGAGGCACATACTCAGCCCCTAAAACTGATCTCTTCTAAATTGCAATTTAAACTGAATCCGCTGCTGTCTACGGTTTCTGTGACAATACGAACAAGGCAGAAGTTCATACAAAATCATGGTTGTAAGAGCTTTTAGTGAAGTCATAATGTATTATAAGCACCTTTGAATTATAGTTTCTGTGTAAACTCATTATATACATTATACATATCTCAGAGTTTAAGTTCAATTGTAAATTGAGGCAATATAAATGAATAAATGTATGACCATAATCCCATAAGGAAACTGAAAATATCAACCAATATTTCATCAAGAGGAAGTGGTAATGGCAATAGTGAAGGAAAACATTTCAACTCTTACTAGTTGGGAAATGCAGTTAATAATGAGATATAATTGTTCAGATTCAATTTGTTGGAAATTAAACAAAATTCCTCTCTTGTCAGGAATTTAATATACAAGCCATCATCCATATACTGCTAAAATTGAGAATATTCATAGATTTGGATTTACAGTCAAGCACCTATAAAACACATGTATAAGAACCCTTGCTATGGAAAAGGGACAGATAAGACCTTTAATATTCAGGTTCTTTAGTTTTTTGTTTTGTTTTTTTTTTTGTTGTTTGTTTTTTATAATGAGTATTAAATGGGCCCACGGTGACCATCCAGTAAAAAAGACATTATTATGTTTTTATTCAAACATTACATTGGGCCAAAATTCATTTAAGCTACTTAGTTTAAGAAATTCTGTGTCAATAACTTTAAAAGTTACACATCACAAGATAAAGACCCGTACATCTAGAAATGCAACCCTTTTGATTCAATGCTAGAAGTTATGATCTGGAGAGATGGCTCAGTGGTTAAGACCCTGGGCTGGTCCTAGAACCCATATATTAGTTAAAAATGCCTATAACTCCAGTTCCAGAGGATACACCTCCTTTGACCACCATGGGCATTGCACACATGGTGCACATACACACATACATGTAGATAAACACTTCCACACATAAAATTAAAAATATTAACCTTAAAAAGTTATTGAGTATATTTTAGAATGTTTTGTATTCTTCTTGCTATATCATGTACTTTTAGGCCTTTTGTAAAACTGTGTTTTCTGTCTTAGCAAACTGACCTTTAATTAAAAAAAAGAAAGAAAAAAGAAAAGAAAAAAAAACACAATAAACCTCTCTTACCAGGCTCTGAATTCTGTGAGTGGCTTTGTATTTATGATGTTATTGGCAGTGTTATACTATATAATCATTTCTGGTTTATAGTATTACATAAAAGTATTTGCAACCTTTCACAGATAATTCACAATTTAGCTGCCATGGTTTTAGTGGTCATTTTCTTAATTTTTTAGTCTAATGACTTTGTGACCATAAACTCACCTGCTATTATCCCTTGGCATTCAGTTCACCTATCAAGTTATTGTCTTTGTTTTAAACTTTAATTTCAGTTGAGAATTCTATGTGTGCTTGGGTGATTTCTTCAAGTCCTTTCCTACCTTGCAAATTCTCTCTTTTACTCCCTAGAATTTGTGGAATATTTCTTAGGTGTTAATTAAATAAAATATTCTGTATTTAAATACTCTTTTTAAATGCATACATTGAAAATTGTGGGATGGCAATGTGGCTCATCGTCTAATGGCACCTGCTGGCTGCACAGCCTGAGTTCCACCCCAGAACCCTCATGGTAGAAGGAGAGAACCAACTTTTCTAGGTTGTCCTTTGTCCTCTGAAAACCCTCTATTATGTCAACGTACAAAATAAAATGTAAAAAAAAAATTTGCAACATTTTTAACAAGTTGATTACTACTTTATTAATTATTTACTTGAATTTTTCTTACTGATTTTAAAACATTTTCATTGTAAACCCCACCCCGAATGGTCTTTTTCTCTTCACATCAATAGGGTGTGAGAGTTTTGACCTTTCTCCAAGCATTTATGAAATGTTTTAGTAGTAAACTTTTCCTCGGCAGAAATCAATAATTCTGTGCCACAGATGACAAAATAACTCCTTTATGAAGGCTTTTGCCCTTGCATTATCATGAAGGAATGTATGATTGCTCACACCTGTGCTCAGGAAAAGCCTGGATTTCAATTTTCAGTGATGGCTTTTGTATCAGAGGTTGGGTGATTGGCTCAATTGCAGGGTGCATTCTCAATTGATCAGCAGTAGCTTTTCTGCTCTGGCTTTATTGCTCTCATGTTTAGACATGGGTCACCATTTCTAAATTCCCTATCAAGAAGGTTTAGCTTCCTGGTTGGCCAGGACTGTGTCCTTTCTTAATGTCAGTACACAATTCTCATGTTCTACAACAAAGATCATGCAACGTCTAATCAATCGCCTTGCTACTTTGGTCCTCAGCTGTCACCTCTTTTGGTTCCTCTTGCTTGGAAACTGGGTCTCATGTGGCATAGACTGTTCCAGAACTTCGGGTTCTTTTGTTTCAGCCTCTCATGTCGCGAGACTGGAGGCATGTGCTATGCTTAGCTTTACGTTTATTTTCTGCTTTGATTTCCGCCAGAAAATCTAGCTCTCTCATTTTGTCTTTGACTCTCTTTGCTTACTTTCCCTCTTAGCTACATGGTAGAAATTTAATTTTCATCCCAATTTTATGGTCATGTCAGAGATAGGGCCCCTAGAATTGATTCTAGTCTTACTAATGAGAAACATGAACTTCATTAAAAAAAAAAAATCCCTATTTTCTAGAAACCCATAGCAAATGTTTTTAAGCTGATCAATTCAGAGTTAAACTTTGCTCACACTCATGTACTGATGAAAGGTATTAGAACCTGTCTGTCCTCCCCCAAATATGAGAACAGAGTTATACACTTACAGAAACTAAACAAATTAAAAAAGAGAAGCCAGAATGTATACTTAACAGGGTTTCAAGTCTTCATGTCTACATTATTAATTTATTTTGTTCAAGTATTACACTGGGTACATAGTTGTATGTAAGATAAAAGTGTTATAAATAAATAAATAAATAAATAAATAAATAAATAAATAAATAAATAAATAAGTGCCTGACACATACCGGGATGGTCATTTAAAGTGGGGCTAGCATTTTTATTTTAGCATATGACCGTCTGTTTATGGCATATGCAATTTAATATTATTCTTAACTGAGTCCCCAGAAAATATAACAATACATAATAATTTACCATTTTTCTTTCAGTATTTATACCAAATAAGGAATGTTCTTTTGTAAAATATAATGCTGCCATATGGTGTATTTATGTAAGACCCCCTCCAACTTCACAAATTCCATGTCAATTATCACTTATTCAGTACAAAAAATATATAATGCCTTTAATATATGCTTATACTAAAACACATAAGCAAACATGGAAGATATTTATTTTAAATTTTCAAAACATAATTATATCAGAGTTCATAATTTTAAAATTCATTGTCATTATAGTAATTAAATTTTTTTCATTGACCCATTGACAGTTCAGGGGGATGTTGTATAATTTATATGCATTTGTGAAGCCTCCAAAACCTTCTGACTCTTGATTTCTATTTCAAACTATTGTGGATAAAAAGAGTACTTAATGTTATTTCAAATTTTTTAAATGGGTTGGCTTTTCTTGTGGCCAAATTATATGCACTGTTCTGGAAATTGTTCAATGTACAATTGATAATTTATTCTTTTGCTGTTAGGTGGAATGTTATGCATTATTTGTTAGAATTAATTGTTCTAGAATGAACTCTAAGTCTAATGTTTGTTTATATATTATCCTTTCTTTTCCATTAGCAACCCTTTTTGAACTCTTTCAAAAATTGTGTAAAATTATTTTAAAATGCCAGTTTTACCTTGATCCCAAAAATAGTACAATGCACACACACACACACACACACACACACACACACACACATTGTATGATACTTTGTTTGTGTTCTGACAAATAAAGCTTGCCAGAAGATCAGAGCATGGAGGTAGCCACTAGTTAACCATGGAGGTCAGGCTCACACCTTTAATCCCACCATCTGGGAGAAGGAAGCAGGAAGATCAGAAGTTCAAGGTCACCTTGGGCTACACAAAATTGAACCAATCTAAAAGAGAAACAGAGCCAGGTGGTGGTAGCTCACACCTTTGATCCTAGCACTTGGGATCTCATGTCTTTAATCCCAGCACCTGGAAGGCTCATGGCTTTGATCCCAGCATTTCGAAGGCTCACACTTTTGATCCCAGTACTTGAGAGGTGTGTGCCTTTAATTCCAGAACTGGGGAGGTGAAGACAGGAATATAAGAAGGATGGATACGGAATCTCTCACCGCCATTCAGCCCGAGGTTTCCTAGGATAGGATCACTCCCATTTAGTCTGAGGATCTATAGAGACAGAATGGCCCCATTTGGTCTGAGGATTTGTAGAGAGAAGAAGTCTCTAAGTGGCTGTTGCTCTGCTTCTTTGATCTTTCAGCTTTCACCCTCAATATCTGACTCTGGGTTTTCATTGATAAGACTAAATAGGATTATGTTTATATAAAATAATATTGATAATATGATATATTGATATATCAAGAGCCTTGATGAACACAGAAGGAATACTCAACAACCAAACAGCATTCTCTTCCAAGATGAGTAAGTCACATGAAATATAGATAAATCTAGGAATATGAAGTAATGCATTGATAGAGGGAAAAACAGAAATAAGAATTTATCTCAGTGGATGCAGAAAAGTCATTAGATGAAATTGAATGTTTTTGATGATGAAAGCTCTCTGCAAATTTCATTTAGAAGGACTGCTGATCAACACTTGAGAGCAATGAATCTCTACTAACATACTCATTGGTAGGAAGTGGAAAAGTTTTATACTAAGATCAAGTAGAAGACAAGGAGGAGTGTTCTCACCATGCCAAGAATGGGAAACAGAACAATACAGAAAGAGTGTTCTAAATAACCAAAGGAATCAGGAGCTAATGAAGCAATACTGGATGCATTCCACTAAGTCCAACATTTTTGACAAAATTAATAGTGGTAAAAATGTCAAAATAATCACATGAATGCAGACACATACCAATAAGTCAGAGCCAAGTCTGTAAACATTCCCTCACATTCATAGTCAACAGACACCTGACAACGGTACCAGGAAAAGACAAAGGATGGTCTCTTCCCAAAGAGACATGGAGCTCCCCTCAAAACAAAACAAAAGAAACCCTAACATGACACATTAATTAAAGCTAAAAATGCCTTGAAATTTTTAAAGTACTACAAGAATATAGAGTGGAAAAGCTTTTTGACATTGGTATTAGTGATGAATATTTGGCTATGTACCCACAAATACAGGCAAACATGGGAAAATAGACAAATGTAATAAGACCAAGCTACAAAGTGCTGAGGGATATTTGAACATCCTGTGACACTCTGAGACTGATAATAAAGTTAGCCTTGAAACAGGGAGTGGAGCCAATGACTAGCTGAGCAGAATTAGCCATAGAGATTTTGAAGGTCCCAGGATACGATAAGATAGAGAGGCACAGAAACAAGTAGGGAGGGGCTTCGAAAGACTTGCTGGCCCTTTCAGTTGGGGGAAGTGTGAAGGGAGAGGATAATTCCTCCAATGCTTTCTTGAGCTATCAGATTTTTACTCCAATATTGGACTCTTGAGTTTATTAATAATAGATCAATTTAGATAAACACTTCAACAAAGATTCCGTATGAAAAAAAAGAAGATAATACTGACAGAGTGAAGAGACACCATGCAGGCAGGGTAGGAGAGAATATTTGAAATTACACATCTGTCTTATAAGGAAGTAATATTTAAAAATCAAAGGGAATTCAACTCAATAGTAAGAAAGTCACCAAAATTTTAAAAATTGGGTAAACAACTAAATAGGCATTTTTTTTCAAAAGAAGATACATGAATGAAAGTGTAGCACCCACAATCACAAGAGAAATTCCAAGTAAAACCAAATTACATTACTGTCTCACACTGCTTGGAAAGCCTATTATCAAAAAGATAATAAATGACAAGTGTTGGTATGGATGTAGGGGAAAGAGCCAGTTTATTTTCTGCCTGTAGGAATATGAATAAGTACAGCTGCTGCGAAGAAGAGATGCTCTTCTTTCTGAAGATTGTAAAAATTAAATAGAGCTACCAACATTCCATCACTGGTTATATTTCAAAAGAAAATAAGATAGGATGTCAAAGATACCTATGTCTCATGCTCATTGCAACACTCTTCATTGAATGGAAGAGATGACCGCACTCTGTGTCTCTAACTATTAATGAATGAATACAGATAATGTCAGTATATATAATGGGGTACTGTTCAGGCTTAAGTAGGACGAGAATCCACACATTAGTGTAACATATGACTTGGAGGACATTCGGTTAATTGAAATAAGCAAAACACTTAATGACACATACCACAGTTCACTTACGTGAACCAAAGAAATGCCAACACATAGAAACAAAAAAGAGAAAGTTCAATACTCACTGCTTGAGGTTAGAGAAGTCTGGTAAGATATGGTTAAATTATTAAAAATTCAATTAGCTATAAAAGAAATAAGGTCAAGAGATCCATTAGACAACACAAGAAGAAAGTTATCTAATGAAAGTCTGTACTAGACACTGCTATAGTGGACTTTGAGTTCTCTCCCAAATGAGTGGGTGAGATAGACAAGGGAATGAACACGATGAAGCCATATCATAGAATACACATTTTTCAAAACTATATATTTTCTAAGAAAATGTATATATTTTATAAATTATAAATGAAATGAACAGAACCAGCATGATGAATTATTAATATCAGGATAACATCTATGCGTGCTTTATGGAATCATTGATATCCATAAAATATTCAATGAGAATTGTTCTGCTTCTGAAACAATTAAATGTAGGAAGACACAGAATACAATGCTTCTGAGAAATCTCTATGAACATGAGTGTTTTTCAATCTCACACTTAGAGAGGTTTTAAGAGTGTGCATGCCAAGATCATTTCTTGCTCTCTGTGTGGCAAAGCATGAAGGCTTACAAAGATGTTTTGCTTGCAGGTCTGATGACAAGGCATTCCAGGCACTGATGGGGGAGACTGGAACACCAGGGGTCTGCCTATCCCCAGCAAGATCAGAGGCCCACTCACCCTTGAATTAGCAACCTCATTTTTGGCATGTAAAAAACCCACACACATATGCACGTGCACACACACACACACGTGTATACACACACATATGCACAGGTACATGCACACAGGTGTGCACATGTGCAACCACACACACACACACACACACACACACACACACACACACACATACTACACTTTTAAAATATGGAGTGATGTATATTCACAATTATTCTATCTAGCATCATTAACAATAATAAAAGCCCAGAGTCAACCCACTTGTTCATCAGAGACCTGGCTGGATAAACCGCTGTATAAGCCGGGCGTTGGTGGCGCACGCCTTTAATCCCAGCACTCGGGAGGCAGAGCCAGGCGGATCTCTGTGAGTTCGAGGCCAGCCTGGGCTACCAAGTGAGCTCCAGGAAAGGCGCAAAGCTACACAGAGAAACCCTGTCTCGAAAAAAAAAAAAAAAACCGCTGTATAAGTAATACAATACAGAACTATTATTCTGTAAAATTAATGAGATACACGTCACCATAAAAATAAGATGAGTTTTAGGGTGTGTGTGTGTGTGTGTGTGTGTGTGTGTGTGTTGGTCTGTGTTAAATAAAAACACTAAAATGCACAATGTTACTTTTTGCTAAATATATGAGTATATCCACTCATATTCATTTGTATTTTAATAATAACTACCTGAAGGGTAAACAAGGGTAAAAATATTACCTAATAGAGAAATGTGTTCAGGAAATACATACTTTGTCAATGCGATTTTGATTTGTATATGCTTTATAGTCAATAATATTTTATAATAGAAAGGAAGTAGGTTATATAGGGGGCAACTCCATAAAAATTTTGAAAAACCACTCATTTAAAATCAGTGCAGTGCAAGAAGTATCATGTTCAATGAATCATTTTAAGTGGCTCTGCAATATCACATTTAAGAATAAGGAAACAGAAATCTGAATAGGCTTTCTGAACATGTGAGTATTGTCGGTAGTATCTATAGTAAAGCATTATAGCTGAATATAAAATTGAGAAAATAAATAAACTTCAAGGTATTCAACACAAAGATACAAAAACTGAAAAATCTACAAGAGCTATGATCTTAAGTTGTATTAAAACACATAATATTATAACTGCTCTAGATATGTGTTTATCCACACAGCTTCCCTCCTACCTAAATAGAAGTCCAATTCAGACCAGTGGAGAGCACATATCTTAACTCTGGATTGATTTTTCAATCATACCTATCCCTCCTTCCCTAATCGGGCTTGGGACTCCAGGGGCCTGGAGAATCTGGAACAGCAGGGATGGTTTGTGATGATGTCTTCCACCAGAGTGTTTGAGTACACAGGTGATGATATGTTGTCTAGGAATCAATCCTGCATTGTGTGGTCTACCTCTCAAGGTAGGAGCTCCTTGATCTGTGAAAGAGAAAGTCTATTGTTTTTTGTTTTGATTTAACCTGCTTTGATTGTAGTTTTCTTTCTGTCTCTTTGTGTTTCAGTCAGTGCCTCTGGTACAGGTAGGAACAAAACTATGATTCCTGTTTGTATGCGAATATCATTTTGCAGAGAAAGCTTGGGAGAAATGCTTCTTCTACCTAATGGCCAGCCTCTTCAGTGCATGCCACATTCACTTTTTTTTTCCTGGTCATTCTTCAATTATCATTCACTTCTGTGAGACTGGATTCTAGTAAAATTATCCATTCAATGCACAGGAGATATTCAAGAACTGTCTACCAGCCCTCCAGTGTCTCCTTGGCCTTTTCTCTCAGTATCTTCTATTCTGTGTCAAGGATGCTCAACCTAGGAATTAGTGATGAAGAACCCAGGTATCTTTTCTTCCAGCCATCCTCTCTTTTCTGTCTCCTAATTGTCCGCATTATTGATTTTGTGGTCTGTCCTGTGATCTTATATTGTTGATAAAGCTTTCATTTTTCTAAGGAGAGTATCTGTTTACATTGTTAATGTACCTCTTTAAGGAATGTGGTCACTGAAAAGTGGGTTGTCTTCTACCTTTTTGTTTCTGGAGATAATTTGGGGATAGAAGGAAAAGTTCCATTCCACATTCTCTTAAAATGGTAATGAAGAAAGAAAAAAAAAACTAGCTTGAACGTAACTATTGAGAAGTCTAGTCATTAGTTACTCTCAGAAGACACCAATTATTAAATGAAAATCCCAGGCCAGGCATAGCCACTTCCTAGAAGGTATTGGTCAGGGAGGCAGTCAGAATAGCAGTCTATCACTACTGCTCTTGTCTGTTCACCAAAGCTGGGTGCTACGACCCCATTGCTGAAGACACCATAGTTTCATTGCAGAGCATAGAGAAACCAACCCCAAACTGACCAGCAAATATGCTCTCCACTTTGTCATTTTTGTAGTGCTGGAAGGAAGTATGCAGCATAATGAGCGAGAAAAGACACTAATGGTCCTTCACAACACTGGAGCCTGCAATCTCCTGGGAAAGATGCGCCCCCAAGGGGAATAGTGCCATGAATTATATTGGGATATACGGCTACTTTCTGATTTGAAGCTTTCACCACAGGAAGGAAACCATGCTCGGTACTGTAATCTTGGTCAAAGGCCATGAGTGGGGAGATCATAGGACTTAGTAGGTAACCTACTGTTTTTGTTTTGCTAAATGTTCATGTTGTCAAATTGTTTTCTAAATATTTATATTTTTATCTATAGATTTGTGCTGTTCTCAACATTGGTCAGAGAAGCTTGTTTTAGCAGTGAGTTGTGGTCAGTGAAGAGACTGTTCAACGTACTGAGAACAAGTGACTATGAGTGCTTAGCCACATATGGAACATCTGTATCAACCTTTCCTGACTCAATACTCATGTGGAAAGAAAATAATAGGGATGTTGTCTTCTGCACATAACATGGCCTTTGCACATATGAACTTGTAGCAGCTGTGATTATTTGTCCAAGATTTGAACAATCAAGCCAGTCAAAGATTTATTATGCATTAAAAAGGGGCTCTGGAGGCTCCAACACTATCCAAGAGCTACTGGCAATTGATAGCTTCTGAGGAGGGGGATTTTATCTCTCTTTAGGTGTCTAGTCACAGACAGGTTACATACACTGTGCTGAATATCCCCACCCCCTAGCACATATGGGTAGCACTAACTGGAATTAATGAATTATGAAAAGAAAAGGGCATGAGGTTGGGAAGGAGATGTCTGTAAGCCTACAAGGAGTATGAAAGGAAAAGATGGGGTGAATATGATGAAAATTTTAATTCTACATGCATGACATTTTCAAAGGATAAAAACATCATTAAAATAATTCTAATCATTGGATATAGAGTACATAAAAATAAAAGTTTACTTTATTAATAAGCAAATTTCCAGCAAAGAGAAAGATCAACCAATGAAAAACTTAAAACCTTCTGTGAATGATATCAAAATCTAGAATACACTAGAGCTATGATGGAACAGGAAATTGACGCCTAAAAAGCCTCCATTTTGTTTTGAAGAACCAGAGGTAACAGACCACTTCCGTCTGTGGCTCATAATGGAATACATTCGGAAAGGGAAACCTATAATGAAATGCACCTCATAGGATATGCTGGTAGGAATTTAAGTTGCAAATTAGATTTTATAGCTGTGCAATTAACTCTAAGGAAATATCTGTTTTCCCTTCTTCTGCTTTGGTCCAGTACAAGACATCGTCTACATTGACAGGAAAAATAATTCTGTTTTTCTGCTTATTTTATCTTTCCTGGTTATTAACTAAAGTCAAACACATCCTTTGAGCTCCCAAGCTTCAACTGAGAATGAAGTTTGTATCATTTGCTCTACTATCTGGACACAGAAATATTCAGTTTGGACTTAGTGCATTTACAGCTTTATCGTGTATTCTAATGGACATGAGTAGGAGAAAAACCATGCAATGCGCTTCACAATGATCTTAATTAAGGTCATAGGAGAAGGACCTTTTGGGAATTTCACTGACTGTAGCTTTGTGCAGAAAGGCAATCTTCTTTGAGGAAGATTTGACTATTACCTTTGAGTTCAACAGGTTTAAGCCATTTTATTTTTAAAGAAATTAGTCCCCTTTTCAAGTTATTTACACAACTGTCATTGATTTACCCGATGGAGATCATATCTTCACTATCACATTCGAGTTTAATTGAGGGCTTTATCAGCTCTCGTGGTCAGTAATCAATAAGCATTTGTTATAGAATGAGCCAAGGAATCTCAGGGTGTTGGCTCCCCCTCACCAGTGTGATTTTGTTAGTCGCACCCACCTAACTAACCCCTTGTCATGCCCAACTCCTCCCTGATGCTCCCGCTGATGCCTGAAGAGGACAGGCTTCCTTTGACTTCTGCTCTTGAGATGCCTTTCCTTTTTTTTTTTTTTTTTTTTTTTTTGGTTTTTCGAGACAGGGTTTCTCTGTGTAGCTTTGCGCCTTTCCTGGAACTCACTTGGTAGCCCAGGCTGGCCTCGAACTCACAGAGATACGCCTGCCTCTGCCTCCCGAATGCTGGGATTAAAGGTGTGCGCCACCACCGCCCGGCCGAGATGTCTTTCTTAAAACACCATTGCATTATTTTCTTTGTGTCTCCAAGTTTGGGACTATCTAGTTTCTCCATTTACATTTCCTTCCTTCCTTAGTCTTATGTATTTCTTTCCATCTTTATTTCAGAGCTGTCTCTATTACATGATACTAAGTGAGTTTGATTATTACAGCTATAGACTGTAAATCAAAAATTGAAACCCAATAAATAGACTTTTTATCTGCAAACTTTTTGAAAATGTATTTTTCTTCATTTTATTAAGTGCAGCCTCTTTTAACTACTGTTAAATTTAGGGTTCTCTTAAGCTGTTGTATGGGTTCTGGGGAGTTAGCCTGGTGGGTGAAGTGCTTGCTTCACCAGTGTAAGGACCGATGTTTGAATACACAGGACTATGTAAAGCTGGCTACAACAGCCAATATTTGTCAGCTCTGTGCTACTATGGGAGATAGGAGATGGAGACCAAATAATTCCCAGAAGCTCCTGGGCTAGCTAGCTTGGTATAAGCACAACAACAACAACAATTAAAGTAAACAAATAGTAAAGCCAAACAAACAAACAAGGTAGAAGGCAAGATTACACGGGTGTTTATGACCTGCCTAACATGGTACCAGGAATTGAACATGATTCCTCAGGAAGAGCAGCAAGAACTCTTAATAGTTGAGCCATTCCATGAACCTGTAAATGCTGTTAGTTTTTAACTCATCTCAGGGAATGAGAGTACACATATCCAAGAAATAGTTTTATATTACTGAAGTGAAATGTGATGTGACTTGTCATACAACATCTTGATGACTTAATAGAAGAACTCACCTTAATAAAAAAAAAAGTGGAAACTCACTGGAGAACAACTATAATAACTTTGGCTTCTAATTTTAAGTCTGTTGTGCCCAGACCTCTTGGAGGGCACCAGGGCATGGAAGTGCTCCACACAACCTACGACAGAGAAATCATGACTGAAGGCTCTGGGTGTGTGGCTTGCTATCACTGTACTGCACCTGTAAAATGCTAATCTGTTTGAGCAGCTGTATTTTTATACATAATTTATTAGTGAATTGTTATTGAAAAAGAGGCCTCTGTGTGAGAAGCCACTCTGCCAGCTAATCCCCAGAGGAGTCTTTACTGAGAACTATTACTTTAGTGAACAAGGGCTCTTGGATGGCATCAATGCACTGTACAGGCCTCAGCAGCGCACCACTCCTCTTCATTACCAAGTCTCTTCATGACATAATAATGAAAGTGCCACTCACTGGAATTTGACGTTCTCGGTGTACTATGCCATTTCAAATGCTCACTTTCAAAACTGTAGTATGAAAAATATTAAAAAATTAATGGGATAAAAAATGTGCTCATATTTCAAAAGATACGTATCTTCCGCCTATCCCCAAATACACTCACTACTACAATCTAAAGATAAAGATGCCCCCAGTAAAAGGTGCAATTAAGACACAGAATTTAATTCTCTGGCTTCAGAAACCATAGTTCCTATTATATTATATCCTTATAATATTTAATAACCAAAATGGAATTGCGATAGAGTTTGACTTCCCAAGCTTGTAAGGATTTTGAGCACTATATAAATGTATTTCCAACCCCATGCTAAAGAACGCAAATACAGTGACATCCCCCACAAACTATCAGTGCCACAGTATCCCACCAGGCTGATTCCACATAAAAGCAAAGTCTCCACCAGACTCTAAAAATACTACAGTGGCATGGAGATAAAACTCCGTGTGACTGGTACCACACAAGAGGCAAATGCATAAAGGTTTTTATGATTCAAGATTGGACCTAAGCAATAAGACATGTTGTAATTGTTATGCTTCTGTTACAGTCATTGAGTCTAAAGAACATAACTGAGGTGCAGAGGTGTGGGAAATGTGACTGTTAA
>CABHPQ010161523.1:0-26250 GCA_902168405.1 Peromyscus aztecus | reverse complement strand
GATAGATAGATAGATAGATAGATAGATAGATAGATAGATAGATAGATAGATAGAGATGGATAGCCACAAGTTGACAGGGGGCTGCCTGCTGTCCCATTTATTTGATTTGAAATAATTAGATTTTTAATGATGCTACAACCCAAAACACATTGATAGTAGTACGAAAGGAAAAGAAGGGAAAGAAAACGGTGACTTACTAGTTTTGTAGCAAGATAGTTCTTTAATACATTGATGGGACTTCACTAACCTTAGTAAGAAAAGGAGAAAAGTGCCTCCAATTTAGAGGGCAGAACAGGAAAGGAATGGGAGAGGGGAAGAGAAGAGAGGAAAGGGTAGGGGAGAGAGAAAGAGAGGGGGGAATGCTGTAGGGAGGGAAAACACTTTTCCATCACGAAATTATTCAGAGGTTCATGACCTCTTAACTCCTTGTCCCCACATATAACTGATAACCTTAGCAGTGATTTGGGGAAAAAATGAACTATGCTTAATGAACACTATATAAATGCTAATAATTCTCATGGGTAACTGTGACTGTGTGAATTTGTAAAAGAGAAATTTCATAAGGCAATTTCACAAGAACTTAAAAAGCTGCTCATATTCTCTACTTCAGAAATTTATTTCTTGGAATTTATCTTAGATTTGCAAATTGGCATGGTATCATTTAAAAATTGAAAGTTGGCACTTACATACTATAAATTCAGTGATCAAAGTGTGTTATACATACATACATATACATATGCTGTATTTCCTTTGCCCACTCATCCCTTGGGTACCTAGGTTGAAAATGCAACTTGGGAATCTATTGAGAATAATGCTAGAATAAATATGTGTGTGTAGGGATTTCTTTTGTGTGTGACCTCTGATTCCTTTGGGTATTTACCCAGGGCTTACACAACTGGAGGAAATGGTAGTTTTTGAGGAAATTCCATACTAATTTCTATAACAGCTGAATTAATTTATATTGTCACCAATAGTGTGTGAGTATCCCTTTCCCCTATAGTCTCACCATTATCATTTTAATTGTGCATGTGCATGTGCGTGCATGCGTGCGTGCGTGCGTGCGTGTGTTCTGCCTGTGTACAGGTGCGCACACCTTCACACCTTGTGTGTGGAGGCCAGAAGTTGACAACAGGATGTCTTCCTCAACTGCTTCCATCTTATTTTTTGAGACAGGTTCTCTTCTTAAATTTGTCATTTTGGCTATCTCAACAAGCCAGTAAGGCCCCAGGATCTGTCCCTACCCCTCCAGTGCTGGGGTTACAAATGCATACCACCACACCGGGCTTTACAAGGTCATGGGGGTCTGAACTAAGATCCTTAGGCTTGGACAGCAGGCAGTTTACCCACTAAAGCATTTCTCCTACTCCCATTTTTTAAAATTCTTGATAATGGACATTCTGACTGGTTAAGATGGAATCTTAAAGTGGTTTATTTGCATTTCCCAGATGGATAAATATTTTGAATGGTTTTTAAATATGTTTACTGGACATTTTTATTTCTTCTTTTAAGAACTACCTATTCATTTCATTTGATCATTTAATTGGTCTACTTGTTATTTTGTGTTTATTTTTTCAGTTCTTTATATATTCATGATACTAAATCTCCAGTAGATGAATGTCTAGAAAAGATTTTTCTCCCATTCTGTGAGCTTTCTCTTCACTCTATCCATTATTTTCCTTTGCATTTCAGAAGCTTTACAATTTTGTACAATCTCATTTACCAATTCTTGTTATTATTCCTGAGCTATTGTACTCCTATTCATGAAGTCGTGGCTTATACTTAGATCTTGAAAGTCATTGCTCCAGTTTGAACTGATATTTGTACGGGGTGAGATAGGAATCCAGCTTCTTTCTTTCTTCTACATGTAATATACAGTTTTCTCAGGAGCATTTGTTGAAGAATATGTCTTTCCTCCAGTGTATGTTTCTGGAACCTTTGTGGAAAATCAGCTGACTATAATTATGTGGGTTTATTTTGTGGTGTTCTATTCTATACCACTGTTCTATGTGTGGTTTTTTTAATACCAATACCATGCCATTGTTGTTGTTATGATTGTTTAATATTAATGGTAATGTGATACCTCCATTACTCCTCTTTTTGCTCAAGATTGCTTTGACTACTTGGGGTCTTTTGTGCTTCCATATGATTTGGGGGTGGGTATTACAGGTTTACATGACATTAAAAAAAACTTTTTATTGATTCTTTGTGGATTTCACATTATGCATCCCAATCCTACTCATCTGCCCCTCCCCTCACATCTACCCTCTGCCCTTGCAATCCACCCTCCCTGCCCCACAAAAAAAAAAAAAATTTGAAAGAACAACCAAAAACCAAACCAAAACAAAAAAATTCTCAGCACAGAAGCTGTGGTGTGGCTCAGTGAGTCACATAGTATATACCCTTTAGTCCACAATCTTTACTTGAAAATATTCATTGCTTTGAGTCATTGGTCTAGTTGGAGGCCTCTGGCTTGTGCTACACTATCAATAATGGGCTCTCACTTGAACGCATCTTGGATATCCTGTTGTCCTCTATCATGGAGATCCTGCATTTTTGGTTCTGCAGGTCAGGTCCCTTCATATACTCCTGCAGTTCATAGATGAGGTAGATGTTGGGTAGGCTAACACATTGCCCTGGTTCTGGGCCTGGGGGGTAGCTGGGTTGGTCAGCCTGCCAGCTCTCCCTCATCACCACCACCCAGGTGAGCTTTCCAGTACTGCTCTGGCTAGCTCACCCGATTGCAGCAGGTATCAAGGAGTGGGGCCAGTTCTGCTCTCAGGTCCTTGGGTCTGGCTCTCCTGCACTCACACCACCAGTGCCAACTCTATTAGTTTGCCCAGGCGAGGTGCAGGGCCTGCTCTCCCAATTACTACAGGGAGGATGGCAAGGGGTGAGGGGGATAGAGGTGTGTGTGTGGGGGGGGGAGTAGTCAGCTCTCCTGTTCTCACACCCTCAGAGGCAGATCACCTGAATCCCTGCCAACATGGTCAGCTCTACTGTGCTGCCCAGGTGAGGAACAGAGCTATTTATCGCTAGTACTGCAGCCAGTGAGGGACAGGGTCAACTCTGTGCAGCCTTATCCTCACTGACTTCCATGGTAGCAGGAGCCACAGGCTTCAACACAGACCAAGGCTGCAGGGCCATGGACCCAGACATGGCACTTGGCAACAGCCCAGGCCAAGATGACACAATGCCCTGCCATGGGTGGCACTGAAGGCCACTCAGTTGTGTATGACTCCAGCAGAGGCACAGCCTTTGGACACAAACATGGCCCTAGGTGGCAGCCCAGACTCATGGTATCTGTGTGGCCCTTGGTGACAACACGGAAGATGATATCAGTACAGACCCAGGCTGCAGTTGGACCACGGACCCAGACATTGTCCTTGGCAGCAGCTAAGTCTGGATGTCATTGTAGCCCTCTCTGGTAATGCAGGTCACCCATATCAGCATAGCCCCGGTTTCAGTGTGGTCCCTGAATGCCAACATGACCGTAGGTGGCAGCCCTGACCCCAGGGCATCTGCTTGGCCTTCAATGGTAAGAGGAGTCACAGACATCAACAGAGACCCTGGCTGTGGTAGGGCCATGGACTCAGACAACACCATGGCCGCAGGTGACAGCACAGGCCACCCAGATTTGTGTAGTCTCAGCAGCAGCATGACCTCAGGTTTTGGCCCAGGGTATGGGTCTCTGCATAGCCCTTGGTGGTAACAGGAGCCACAAAAGTCAACACAGAGTCCAGCTGGAGCAGGGCCATGGACCCAGACATGGCCTTCAGCAGCATTCCTGGCCTGGATGTCACCATGGTCCTGGGTGATAGTACAGACCTTCCAGATTGTCATGGCCCCTTTAGGGGCACATTCCTCAGACAATGACATGGCTACAAGTGGTGGCCCAGACTCTGGGCATCCACAGGGCCCTCAGAGGTAACAGGAGCCACAGACATCAAAACAGACACCCTCAGATGCATCAGGGCCACAGCCTAAGACATGATCTTTGGCAGTAGCCCATGCCCATCACCATGGATCTGGGTGGCAAGCAGACCATCCATATCAGCCCATTCCTTACCATCCTCGCCCCTAAGACCCACTTCTCTTCCCAGCACATGAACCATTCTGCCTCTTTCTCTCTCCCAATTCCCCACCCTGTACTTGCTCATCATAATGGTGCCCAACCTCTAGGCACCAGAGGTGCCAGCCGGACTGCTGGTTGATTTCTGCCCACCCAAGCCAAGACACTGCCATATGAACTTTTAGATATTTTTTCTAGGTTCATAAAGAACGCCATTGATACTTTGATGCAGATTGGATTGGGCCTTTTGACCAATTGGTAGTATCAACATTTTAACAATATTAATTCTGCTGATACTTGAATAGAGGAAGTCTATTTTCTAGTATCTTCTTTGATTATTTCTTCAGTGTTTTCAAGGTTTCACTATAGATGTCTCTTTGGTTAGATTAATTCTTAGGCATATTTTTGAAGCTATCATAAATGGAACTTTTCTTTGGGCTTCTTTCTCAACAACTCTGTTAGTGTATGTAGAAAAACTACCAAATTCTGTATGTCAATTTTGTAGCCTGCTACTTTGATAGATTTATTTGTCAGCTCTAAGATTCTTATGGTGGAGTCTAAGTGTGGCGTCATATCATCTGCAAATGGGAATGATTTTGATCTTCTCTTCCTATTTATCTCTCTCTTAATTATTCTATTGCCTTATACTGCTTGCTAAAATTTTGAAGCACAATTGAATTAGTGATAGTAGTAGACCCCCTTACTCCTGATTTTAGAGAAAATGTTTTTCCCCATTCAGTCTGATGTTGTCTTTGAGTTCATCCTATATGACCCTTATTATATCAAAGTATGAACTCTCTATGAATAGTTCCTCCAAGGATTTTATCATGAAGGGTGTTGAGTTTTATTTTAAAAAGTTCTCTGCATCTCTTGTGAGGATCAAGTGATGTTTACCCTTGATTCTAGATACTACCACACAAAATTTTGTTTCTAATGCTTTGTGCCTACCATACTTCTATAAAAGTTCTAATTTAATCAAATTTCCCTGTATTGGCTAACACAGTAAGTCGAGTTCTCCTAGTGTCTGTTTTACAGATATGGAAGACTTCCAAAGCCCTAGCTTTGGAGCTCATTTCCAGCTTTAGAAAACTGACTCCCATGCCTACAGTCCATATAGGTCATGCTGTCTCCACGGACCACCATAGACTCTGTTATTACTTATCATTCATGCTTTGTTTCTTGTTCCTATTACCAGATTTGGTCATTGTGAGGCTTTTCTTTCATTATATTATACCCTGTATGTCCAGAACATGGATGAAATTTGTCAACTCTGCCTTGTATAATCCATCACTTTTATTTCACAAATAGAGAAAATGAAAGCAAGAAAAACATGTGACTTACTTGGTCTCTGAGATTTGACATGGTTTCCTCAATATCAGCCCAGAGTATTTATTGTCTTACTCCATTGTGTTATGCAGAAACTCGGTATTTCCAATGTTTTTATTTTCTCAAGCTCTTTTTCTAATTCCTTACTTGTTAACATGGTGTTATCAGCTTAAGTGTTCTAGTTTGCTTTTTATGTTGCTATGATAAACACTGTGACCAAAATCAACTTGGAGAGAAGAGTGTTTTGTGTTACAGGTTAAAGTCTCTCATTGAGGGAAGCCAAGACAAGGAGTCAAGAAAGGAACCTGAAGCAGAAATCACCATAGAACGTAGTTTACTGGATTAACCCTAGGTTCACAGGCAGCTACCTTTCTTATATAGCTCAGGTTCTTCTGCACAGGAATGGCATCACTTGATGTGGGCTGATTTTTCCTGCATCAATTAGCAGTCAAGAAAGTACCCCATTGACATGCTCACAGACCAATTGATGGAGAAAAATCTCTCAATTAAGAAGCTCACAGATAACACTAGGCTGTCAAGTTGACAGCTGAAAGTTAATCAGGAGACTAAGAAACACAAATCAGAGCAGACTATGAATGAGATATAAAAGTAATCTAATTTATAGAACTGTAATGAAACATTTTATTAATAAAAAGTTGGTTGTCATGTCATTCTACAGTCAATAGAAGAAATTGAGTGAAAGGGCACCAAGTGCTGTATGCTGGCTCTAAAGATCTACTTCCAGCAATTTGGACTCAATTGGAAAGAATGTTTAATTATCTCAATAAATTAGCCTTTAATAAAAAGATGATTGTAAGAAGATAGATTCATAAATGAAGTCTGTGAAGTTAAAAGATTAAGCATTACAGAAAAAACAACAACTAACTTCAAATACTTCGGTGGCAATGGCCTGTGCTATAATATGCATACTTAATAAAGAAAAACAATTACACCTCACATTTTTGTTAAAACTGGGGAGTTCTAAACTGGGAGATGTCTCAGTAGATTAAAGCTCTTGCAGAAACATTAGAACCTGAGTTGAGATCCTTAGGACCCCTGTAAAGCTTCTTGCTAATAGTAATTTCAGTGCTTTTACAGTGAGATTGGGGGCAGACAGAAAAGAATTTCTGGAGTCTCATGAGACAGCTAGTCTGTTGTATGTAGTGGTGAATGAGAGAACTGTCTCAAAAAGGTGGAAGGTGAGGACCATCACCCAACGTTGTCCTCTAACACATGTGCTGTGGCAAACACACATTCTTGTTCACACACACACACACAAATGCATGCACACATGCATCTATATATCCACAAACATCTGCACATCAATAAACAGAAATAAAATTTAAATGTAAGGAAATTGGTTGAATTCTTAAATTCTTAAATGACAGAAAGTGATGGCTAAGATGGAAGCCAACTTTCTGAAACAGTGGCTCTATATATGTTCTGTGAAACTGTAATCACAAACACATCAATGGGGGTTAAAAAAACAAATTATTTATAACTGGTGGTTCTACAGTCCTTGGAGAAGAGCAGAGATTTTGAATGGTCTTTTTTTGTGGCTGTTGTGACATACTCACAATAAAATTTCAATTACCCTGTGTGTCAAAGGGACTTTATAGCACGTGTATTATTCACCCTTTTTGTAACTAATAGCAAGATACCACATTGCTGTGATGTGTAGCCCTGTTTAAAGAATACAGCATATGGAAAAACTCTGTCATAATATTTCCCTCAACACAATGTAGCTTGCAGAATATTTTCCAGCTACTCTTAGAATTTACATATGTATTTCCACACAATATTCACAACAAGGATTTCATAACTAGACATTTTTATGTGGTAAGAAAAATATTATGGGTTGTTGAAAACGAGAAAGCCATGTTCTGGGCTATGCTATTGGGTATATTGTGCTTCTGCTATGCATTGCCTTTAGGAAGGGAGTGAAACGTGGAGGAGGAGGGGAGGTGCTGGTCTTTGTAGACCATTTTCTTAGTCTCTATATAAGTAAGCTAATAAAGGAGTTTGGCCCATGGGAAACAGCCAGAAACGGGAGAGCAGAAGAGTGAAAAATCCAAAGCAATCCTCTTTGGAGAGTGATTCCATAATGGTTGTAGCTCAGCCTCTGCCCAAACTCATTTTACTATTGCCCATTTAAATGATTGGATTTTCTATCATCACATAATTGATCCTGGCAATGGTGCCTGCTCTTCAAAATTCATTTCCTGGATACTCTGTGATTTCTACAAGGATTAGGTATTCACATACATGAACATATACATACACACAAAAATAGAATCAGACTATATTAAGAAGCTGAAAAATAATTTTAGCTTAGTTTATTTCCTAATAGTTTAGATTTTTAAAATATTCCATTTCACCAGGTGAAAATGCTGATATAACTAATACAATATGCTAGAAGCTGAGACAGTAAGAATGTGAGTTTGAGGCCAGCCTGGGTATACAGTGAGACTATCGAGAGAGAGAGAGAGAGAGAGAGAAGAAAAAAATCACCTTGGTTAGTTCATTAATTCATAGACTCTGGTGGTCTTGTATTTGGATTATAATTGAAAATTAGAGAAATTAGTTAGGTTATTCAAATATTTAGATATAAAATAGTAGATAGCAAATACTGAGACTAAGTACAATACTGTATGTTTAACTATTGGCCTTACCACCATCCTATGTACATAATATGTGCTAGATACTGTTTATGGATTCTTTTTAGTTTCAATTGACTTAAGTCAATATGAAGATTAAATTTCTATTCACTTTCATTCCTACCTTTTTATATGTCAAATGTCATTTGATAAAATATATCATTTCATACAGTCATATATCCAAGTTTCACAATGATTAATCCAATGTTTTTCTGATTCTCTGTGTGTGTGAGAGAGAAAGAGGGAGAGAGAGGAGTCTTGCAATGTAACTCACACTGGTCTTGAACTCATGATCCTCTTGATTCAGCCTCCTTCCCCAGCGCTAATTTAACAGGCAAGGACCTTCATGCCTGGCTCCAATTGTATTCTCTACTTTTTTAGATTTATTTATTTTATTACCTTATGTGAATTGGTATTGTACCTGCATGTATGTATGTGCACCACGTGTGCCTGGTTGGTGACCACAGAGGTCAGGAGAGAATGTTAGAGCCCCTAGGACTGGAGTTACAGACATTTGTGAGCTGCCATATGGGTACTAGAAATAAGATCCAGGTCTTCTTCAAGAGAAACAGTGCTCTTAACCTCTGAGCCAACTTTCTGGCCCCTGATTTTATTATTTATGCTAAATTTTATTAATTTTTACAAGTTGCACAATAGTGAAATTAATAATCAAAAACATTATCTTTCCCAAAGCCTGCCCTGCAGGGGAGTAGGAAGATAGAGGAGGAATAGCTTTCAGCATTTTGAATTATAAGCTGTTGACTTGACATATGTTTGCATCCACCACAGTGCTCTGGACTCATCCACTTACAGAAGCTTCAAGGCCAGTTATGAGCACTGAAGAATTTAATATTTTTTGTGCTGAAGATTTATATGTTGTATTTACAATAACCTTAAGACTAAGAAGAAATCTCCATAGTCATATACTCAAAAGAAAAAATTATCATCAGGAGAAAAATGGATATTCAATGATGTCTTTGCAATTTAAAATGTTTTATCCTTTTAGAATGGAAATATTTGGTGAAAGAAGTAACCAAGGGGGTGCTCATCACAAGGGGAGACATGGTTGCTCTTGGGTATCTCTCTGATAATAGTGTAACAATGATACCTAACTTTTGATTCACTGGAGGAGAGTGAGATCCCCATGGGAAAGTACAGTGGGAAGCCATGAGATACTGAGATGGAGAAAGCAATGCCTTTTTGAACAGCCATGTGAAGCAGAACTGATCCCAAACTACAAATGATGGAAAATACTGGTCATGTCATTATACATGTGCCCTAGGAGATACAATATGAATTAATGAGAGCCATATCAGAGCATTTGTATATCTATGGACCTGGATTCCTTTGACCAGCTATCTTTTCCTATCCCGATGCATCTAGACAATGGTCAAGTCCCCATTTCACTTGAAATGATTCTGGGATAACCATGGGTGAAATCTTCCATCTCACAAGTCACACTTAGCTACCATTTATTTATTTATGTGTTGGACACTTTAATCATTGTATTAGATGTTATCTTATTTTACAGCTAATAAAATGGGGACATAGAAAATATTAGAGTAATTTGCAAATAGTCATGGAGTTAGTAAATTGAAAAATCATAATTAAGCCTAAGGCATCCTTTTTTTTAACCTTCAGCGCTTTTATACTTAACCACAACTATAAACTACTTACCCAAGAGCTGCATCTGTTCTCATCTTTATAATTGTTAGTGTCTTTTTCTCTAGTCTCTAAGTCATGACTACAACCCACTAAAGCTTCCTTCATCTCTCATCTACTCTTATATCAGCTCCACTCTTCTTCCCTTTTTCCTCTTTCTTCTCCCCTTCCCTCTCTCCTCTTCCCTTACTTTGTCTCCCTTTTCTTTCCTTCCCTATTCCCTATTCTTCCCTTGTTAATTTAATTGAACTAATGAATACTTACTATATAACAAAATCCCGGGCAAAATACATGGTTGTTATTAAATACTGATTTCTTACTCAGTGTGCTTTTATCTAAATTTGGAAGACTGACTTCGCAGATCAAATAGATCTCTCAAATGGAATTAATCAGAATATGTAGAAAAGTGATTGAATAGATGTAGAAATTTTGTTGAGTGATGTTCAAACCTATTACTTCCAAGGAAAAAATGCTATAAAATTTGCATTGAAAATACTGACCAATGAGAAGATAAGAATACAAAAAACTGAAGATAAAAAACAATTAATGTCATACTTATTCTCTAACATATTTTCAAGATGATTTCAATTTTAAAACCTTTCCTCCAGAGACTTTCTGAATTCCCCATCCCTGGCTTTATTTGGAATTTGAACTTTGCAACAAAGACTTTTTTTTCATAGTCAGCAATCTAGAAAACAAAGTAAATGTTATTTCTTAACTGGTCTGGTTTATTTCACATGGAACTGAGCAAATGTAGACTGAAATCCTGTTTCTTCACTTTCCTGCAAAAGGGTGGCGGGTGAGTACACCACAAAAGGCTGCCACAGTTGTACTTTCTGTTATGTGTACCTCTTTATAACAGTGACTTTCTAAAGGGGATTCTACCTGCCTCTTGTGACACCACAGAAAATAGTTTTTACTTAAAATTTATTTGATTTATTTATTCATTTGGGGGGAGAGTATCTCTATGTATCCCTGGCAAAGTTTAAGATCCTTCCACAGTTCAAGATCTTTTCAAGTTCCTAAACTGTCTGCCTCAACCTTCTAAGAGCTGGGCTAACAGGCACCTACCACCACTCCTGGTTCTCTATGTCTCCAGAAGGAAGTGTCTGGAGATTCTGTACCATACTGGTTGATCAGTAAGATTGTGTGGCTCATTCTTGCCCATTTGTGCTGGTTATCTGGTGTTGCATCTTGACCACGTAGCTGGAAGGCACTAAGACGGCGCTGCTTACTTGGTAGAGTTTGCCCACTGGGCCAGTCTGTCATATACAGAGAGCCAGTATTTGTATGCAAATGTGATTTTCAAAATGAACTTTAACTAGTGTATAACAATCTCCTGCGCGCGCGTGCGCGCACACACACAGACACACAAACACACACACACACACACACACATACACACACACACACACACACTGCAGGAGGCAGCGTCCCAAGTCAAAAGACCTTACCTTGCTGTATAGGGATGTTCTTGAAATCTTAAAGGATGAGATAGTTGCCCTTGGGAGACTTGGTGTGGTGCATTTTCCATCTGGTCCAGAACCATTTCAGTTTTTAAATAAGAATTTTAGATGTAGTTGTTATGCACATCATTTCTTAATATATGTAGGTTGTGTGTGTGTGTGTGTGTGTGTGTGTGTGTGTGTGTGTGTGTGTGTAGTTTTAAACAAAATGAAGTAGCAGGTTAAATACCTGGACTTTTTTTTTTTTTTACATTATACCATTTATCAAGGAAATGCCTCCTGACTATAGGACCTTATCTTAATTAGTTGCACAGTAGAACTCTTCAGTGCCAATGGAGTATTTATGTGAGTTTATCCTAGATGGTTTTAAAAAATAGAAATGTTTTTGATGTGGCTCTTTTTCGTGTGTGTGTGTGTGTGTGTGTGTGTGTGTGTGTGTGTGGTGGGTGAGGCCTTTTGTTGTAAGAACAATCAATTAGAAGAAACTATCAATGACTGTTCTTTTCATCTTCATTATAAATGATTCTACCTGTGCATCATTTTGGGTCCATTTGCCTACACATATTTATAACCATGGGTTTCATTTCCACAAAAAGGGGACATAATAAATATAAGGTTTACTAATGATTGTTTTATGTGACTACCAACCTGCCAAGTAGCATTCTTAATTATTACCAGGAAACAGTGCATTTTCCAAACATATGTTTTAGATTTAAGACTAATATGTCATGTAGGCTGTCTCTCCTGGACTGATGGGAGCCCAGTGGGACTTCAGAGTGTCTGCTTTGGTGGGTGACTTTGTGGGACAGATAAAAGCACCAAGAGAAGGACATAGACCAAAGCCTCAAAAGTTTCTAAGAGAAAAAAATCCTGCAAAATATACATCAAAGGGTTATGTTTTCATTGCGCACTGATATTTTCACTAGGCAGGATGGAGATTGATCTTCCTCTAGAAGTCATGGAGTAAAGGAAACCAGACACAAACCTACACAAATGAAGCTAATTGCAAGGCTCTAGTTTTCTCTGCCTGGTATAACCAGAACCTTTGCCTCTAAAACATTTTAAGGAGTGTATGTGGCTTTTTCATGAGTCTGTGCAAACCTGGTATGTTCATTCAAAGAATTTATTCCATGACTTGGAAAAGGAAACTGAAAATCAAAAAGATCTGGGCCAAATGGGTTATATTTCTGAATATGCCCCTAAAACAATTGCATTCAAATCCATGGGAGTTTTGGTGGGTTGGTTTGTTTAGCAAGCACACATTTTGCTCACAACCCACAGTTCCACAGAATTGATAGATGAAAGAAAGAAAGAAAGAAAGAAAGAAAGAAAGAAAGAAAGAAAGAAAGAAAGAAAGAAAGAAAGAAAGAGAGAGAGGGGAGGGAGGGAGAGAGGGAGGGAGGGAGGGAGGGAGAGAGGGAGGGAGGGAGGAAGGAAGGAAGGAAGGAAGGAAGGAAGGAAGGAAGGAAGGAAGGAAGGAAGGAAGGAAGGAAGGAAGGAAGACAAAATGAAAGTCCGGGATATGTATAATACTTAAGCATGGAACAGTCTATAACTGACAAAAGGTATACCCTGTCATTCCAAATTCTGCTTTTCTTACAAAAGCATATTCAAAGCAGAATACCACCAATTCTGCCTTTGGGGATTCAAGAGTTATTTTAGCATGCTTCATAGAAGGACTGTTTCTTTTGTTAAATGGGGTATGAGCACAGTCTTATCAGTGTCTTCATATGACAATGTGACTTTCATCATGACAAGGTCATTGTTCAACCAAATCCAGGACACTTGCTGGGCTTCAACACTTAAGGCTGAGTTCATGACAAGTGGAGAATGTCACAGAGTACTTACTTCTACCTGCTGGGCGTGGCTTGAGGAATAGTATTTTCATGTAGCCACATACAAATATTTTCATATTTAAAATGGAAGGAAATGTATCATTTGCTATAGATGACTATGCATATTCTTTTTTATAATTTTTTGTTTTAATTTTTTTATTCATTTTAATACCAACCACAGTTGCCCCTCCTTCTCCTCCTCCTGCTCCCCCCACCTCCCCACAACCCCACCCTCATCCACTTTCCAGAAATGGTAAGGTCATCCTGAGTGAGGTAACCCAAACCCAGAAATGCAAACATGGTATCTACTCACTCATACGTGGATATTAGGTGAAAAGCAAAGGATAACCAGGCTACAATCCACAACCCCAGAGAACCTAGTTAACAAGGAGGGCCCTAAGAGAGATGCATGGATCACACTAGGAAAGGGAAGCAAGTAGATGAGATCCCCTGGATAAACTGGGGCTGGGGGTGGGGGGATAGAGGGAAGGGGATGTGAGATGAGAACATGAGGACACAGGATGAGTGAGTTAGGAGAGAGAGAGAGAGAGAGAGAGAGAGAGAGAGAGAGAGAGAGAGAGAGAGAGAGCAATGGAAGAGATATCTTGATAGAGGGAGTCATTATGGGGTTAGAGAGAAACCTGATGCTAAGGAAATTCCCAGGAATCCACAAGGATGAGCCCAGCTAAGACTCTTGGCAATAGTGGAGAGGGTGCCTGAACTGGCCTTCTCCTGTAATCAGATTGGCGACTCTTTGTATTCTAAAGGGAGGAGTTAATTACAGACAAGGTTGAGACCAAGTAAGAGCCAAGGAATTCATCTTTTTTTTTTTTTGCCATACATTCTGTTCAGTGTTTGAGCTAAGAACTAAAATTCATCAGTCCAATGAATAGCATTTAATATCTAATGCTTGAATTTAATAAATTAGCCAATGTCATTTAATGGAGAGTATACATAATAAGTGATGCTGAAGTAAGACAACAGGTCCACTTCCCCTGGACAGGGATTATATTGAAAAGTGTCATGGGAAATCAACATTCAATTGCAAATTTCCTTATTAATGAAGAGACATTATGTAGACAAAAGAGATGAATGAGAAATATTCATTGACAAAACCAAGGAATTTCTCAAAACCTCAGACAACACTAAACAAGGAAATTCTGCTTTCTTCTACTTACTCCTTCCCTTCTTTGTCTTTTTCCTCTAGTTCTTTCTTCTTCAGATTCCTTGGGCAGTTAAGAAAAAGAGAACAGAAAATGGACATTATAAATGTTTGCACCAAAGTCTGTGTCTCCCAAATGTCCTGGGGTTTGGCAAAGCCCTGGAAAGTGCTTGTGGTTTTCTGCTGTCGTTACTACAAACACTACCAGAGAGTGTGTACTAACTCCTCCTTGAGCTGTGACTTTGGGATTCACCTTCTGACAGCATTTCACAAGCATCTTGTTATTAGCTAATTGCAGTATCTTATTCAAGAAAGAGGGCTTCTTGATGAGAGAACTTCAGGAAACACCGTAGAAAATGAAATTGCTGTGTTTTTTGATGGTTTGCTTAACAGTTCGTTCT
Source organism: Peromyscus aztecus (assembly GCA_902168405.1). Classification (NCBI taxonomy): domain Eukaryota; kingdom Metazoa; phylum Chordata; class Mammalia; order Rodentia; family Cricetidae; genus Peromyscus; species Peromyscus aztecus. Next base: position 11,672 of record CABHPQ010161523.1, on the reverse strand, counting down.
TCTTGTGAGCAAGTGTGAATAATTTACTTATACACCTATAATTCACCATTGAGAATTGTCACAATATTAAATGAAAATGCACAGATTTTGTGCACTTGAATCAGAGTTTGAATTCATCAAGACCCTGGGCAGATTTCCTAACCATTCTCATTCTTTGGTTTTGTTGTTTTATTGGGGTTTCTTTTTGTACAAAACTAGAGTGAAGGTAGATACACAGCATCACCATATACAAGTATGGTTGGATGCACAAAGTGTTTGGCACTTGCCAGGGCAGCCTTCAGTAAGTGATGGTGATGCCCATGTTAGAAGGGTAGCCTTTGCAATTTATGGTGTCTGGTACAGAGGCAGCCTACAATGAATGGTAACAATGATCTTGGTAGAAGGTGACCTTTGAAATGTTAGTACCCAGGGACATGAAGCAGTGCCACATCATCACATTGGTACTCGGTGACCTTGGCAAAAGTAATTGTCAAAGATGGCATAATATCCTCTAAGCAAATTTATCTCCCTAGGGTTTTGTGAACTTTTGGCCACTATAGGTTACAGACATGAGCTAAATCACTTTGTGATAAAATGTTCAAAACCAAATATCCCTTCAACACAATAATTTAGAGATAACAAGCATTTGTGTTGGGGGGGGATGTTGACTAAACTTAAGAAAGTGTACATGTGTACACACACATATATACGTACATGTATATGTTGAATTTCAAACTAATTTTTTGCTAAGAACACAGCAGTGGAAGCCAAACTTGATCATCTGGATTCCATCATGGTACATTTTACTTGTATCTGTGTGTTCTGTAGTATACACTCTTTTCATTGTGTATACGTATGAATTTCACTAAAGTTTTAAATTTTAAATAATAGCAGCAACACAAAATTCTCTCTTAAAATTACATTGAATCCATATTTATTGATTGAATGATTTTGGTGTGTGGGCTAGTGTGATAGCTGATCTTTATTGTCAACTTGAGTACATCTGGAATTCGCTGGGACCCAAGCTGTGGGGCATGCCTGTGGTGGTATTGTGTTCCCCAAAATACTGTGTACTTTAATAAACTTATCTGGGGTCAGAGACAGAACAGCCACAATATTAAACATGAGGATAGGCAGTGGTAGCATACGCCTTTAATCCTAGCATTCCAGAGACAGAAATCCCTCTGGATCTCTGTGAGTTCAAGGCCACATTGGAAACGGCCAGGCATGGTGACCCACGCCTTTAATCCCAGAAAGCCTTAATCCCAGGGAGTGGTGGTAGAAAGCAGAAAGGTATATAAGGCGTGAGGACCAGAAACTAGAGGCATTTGCCCTGGAGAGGCATTTGCCCTGGAGAGGCATTTGGCCTGGAGAAGCATTTGGCCTGGAGAAGCATTTGGGCTGGTTAATCATTCAGGCTTCTAGCAGCAGTTCAGCTGAGAGTCATTCAGATATGAGGACACAGAGGCTTCCAGTCTGAGGAAGCAAGACCAGCTGAGGATCCGGCGAGGTGAGATAGCTGTGGCTTATTCTGTCTCTCTGACCTTCCAGTGTTCGCCCCAATACCTGGCTCAGGTTTGATTTTATTAATAAGAGCTTTTAAGACTCCTGCTACACATGCCTGTAAGGGATTTTCTTAATAAGACTATTTGAAGAGTGGAGACTAACCCTAATTTGGTTCCTATCTTCTGGTGGTAGCTCAGGTAAAATAATATGGAAGAAAGAAACCAGTTTTGCCTGCTTCTCCTCACTCTTGTTGGCAAGTTCATCTATCTTATTGCAACAGTTAGAATTAAATCCAACTTCTTCGGAATTCCATTATAGTCTAAAGACCAGCAGCTATCCAGCAATCCTCTAGGACTTTGACAGCAGATTATTACTGGAACATTCATCCTCAAAGACTAAATGACTACCAGACTCTTGGCCTTTTCATCTTGAGACAGGCATTGCTAGACTACTAGCTTATACAAGTAAGTGAGTCTAATAAATTCTCTTTATATATATTCAGTTCTGTTCCTCTAGAGAACCCTGACTAATGTAGATTGTAGTTCCAGAAGTGGGATCCTAGAGAAACAGAATTTTAAGGAGGAATTTTGTAAGTATCTATAAAAGGCTTTCCAATTCACCAAAACCTACAGTTACTGAAGCCTCTTATAGTAGCATAAAGAACAATAGAAGTTTTTGGTGTGAAATATTTTTAATAAATAAATAAATGCATTTTATAATCCTGATCCACCTACTGTGAGGAGCAAGGATTTTAATGTCATAAATAAACATAAAAGTTTTGAAAATTTGTCGAAAAATAGGGAACATAACCATGCTGGTGGGTTGCTTCTAGCATCTTTGGCTAAACAGTCAAAGGAAAAGAATGAGATCCAGAGTTACATAAGCAGACTAAAAATTTCTAATTGTGCCCTAGAAGAGAATCTTCTCTCTAGCAGCCCTAGAGCTCAACTTAAGGACAATCACACTCAAGCCCTTATGGTTGAATTACTATAAAAATTCAAATTCCAACCTCAAAGAGTGTCAGCAGTCAAAGTAAGGGCACTGATTGGCAAGGGATGGGATCTTGTAACTTAGAATAGAGATATGTGGGAGGCACCTAAAGAGGCTAAGACTTTGAACCCTCAGATTCTGAAGGGTTTTTAATCATATGAGGAAGTAGTTTCTCCACCCTTATCAGAGGATGCATCCCCATGCCCACCTTCTGCAGCATAGCCCTCTCTACCCCTGCCATATTATTTATTAGCACTACTATATTCAGTTCATGCATTACAGCCTTCTGCACACTGCAGCTATTCTTATGCCTACAGATACAAGGGTATTGATCCCCCCTCATGTGGCAGGGGGGGATGGTATGCTCAGAGGTCAGAAGAGGATATTAGGTGGCCTCCCCCTTCACTCTTTACCCTCCTTTGAGACAAATCTCTGCCTGACCTGGTAGCCAGCAAAAATCAGCAATCCTTTGGCCCACCATCCACAAGCCTATTATTACAAGTGCATGTGGCTACACCTGGATTTTCTCATGGGTGCTAGGATTTGGGCACTGAATGAACCTTTTCTCCAGCCCCAAATTAAGTTTTAAGCTACTCAAACAAGTATTCACTGTTATTCACTGATTCTTTTTACCCAAATAATTTATTGATTGATCTGGGATATCTGTTTATCTCTGTATACTTAACTCTTGTCCATCCTCATATCTGATTCCTAGAAATTCATAAGAACCTTTCCATCCAGGGACAATTTTATTCTCTCTTATAACAAATGTCATACAGCCTAAGTGACCCATATTCTCTACTGCCGTGAGCAGTAGCTTTACACACTGCATGCTTCCCAGCTATCCAAAAGACCACAGATTGCTTGGAGAGATTTTCTCATTTTCTTTTATTTTCCACAGTACAATGTCTCACACTTACTTTCAATGTTTATGTATTTCTGTGGCTACCCAGAGATTGGACAGTTTCTTATGGAGAAGTTAAAACAAAACTGCTATTATTTCTGCCACTCTGGAAGTAAATAAGGGAGGTAGGGGAGAATCCCCTACAGCACCAGCCCAGATGGCTAGTGTACCTCATAGAGAAAAGAGTGTAGAACAAGAAACCCACAGTGAGAAGTGACTCCAAACTACTATACAGCACTGTCACCTTGCAGTCTGATCTCTAAGCTCAACAAGGGTAAAATGACTTCTTAAGAGTGATGACAAGCAGCAGTCATGTGTACCCTGAACTGTTACCACCTTTGTGGGTAATAATGGGCACCATTTTCTGTCTCTTCCTAAATGGGAATGTGAGATCACAGGAGAAAGCGGGGCCTTGAATGGGTGACTGTCAATCAATCAGACCATGAAACACAAAATGACAAATATGAATTGAATTGAGACAGAAAACCCTGGTGGAAGGGTAAGTCCAAGAATCCTGTGTTTCAACATTTCAAACTAGATGTAATCAAAACAATTAATCAGTTAAATTTACTCCTCAGCCAGGCTGGCTTAGAGCAACCATCTAAAATACAAAAGAAATGACATTTGCCTACCAGAAAATGAAATGCATGGGATGCATATCCCTGAAGAAGAATGCGACACGAACACCCCTAAAAACCTTTCATTTCATAAGTCTCCGTGAGTGAGGCCAGGACAGCTGCTCACCTCCCAGGGCAGTGACTGTTAGCATATCCCTTTGGAGACCCCTGGGGAGTAGAGAGAGACCCTCAAAAATCCAAACCAACTCGATGACTCCCCTGAACATAAAAGTATGTTTAAAAAGAACACATCTCCAATGAGCATTAAAAAGAAATTGATGCCGATTAGTACTTTTAATAATAAGGTCAAAATAAACAGAGTAACTGGAAGGCAGTAGCACAGGATATCAAAGGATGATAAACTTAAGGCGTTCAAAGGAAGCACACCCTTCCGATACTAATGTAAAATCTGTTCAAACACAAAGGAGTTGACGTACTGTAGATAGTCAGCTTTGTTCTTTCATAACTTATGTTATCCATTATGATCAAATAATGCCAAGTTATACTGAGAAATATTATTTGTTTGGCAAGGGAGTGAAAGATTGAATGTACATTTATTGGGCACCTGTTTTGTCTTTTTCCAACCCCTGTACTAGACCTTTTCTCAATCATTACCTCATTTATTTCTCACAACAATCCTGTCAGTTAGGAGTGATTATCTTAATCAGAAGAGTAAGAAGACACACTTGTAAAACTCAGCGAACGAGTTCACAGACACAGCTAGCCAAGGGACAGGCTCAGCTTTCCAACCCAGAGCTTTTAGTTCCAAGCTGCCTATGTTGTCCCATTGAGGGGGAAAAAAAACCACTGCTTCTCTTTTTTAAAATAAATCACCACTGTCAGGAAAATTGTGCTGTGTGGACAGCTGGTCCTAATGCTTGTCCAAGGGAGTTCTGAATCTACCTTGAGACCTTCAGAATCAGTCACCAAGATGGAACCAGTTTAATGACAGTTGGGGCACTTACTCCATCCATTATGCCCAACAAAATGGGGAAAATGAGCCTTCTGCTTGACTCATTTACTTAACTGCTGCTTGGAGAGGGGAGGGGGCAAAGGGAAAAGACGCCATGTCAGTAGTGCCTGAACAGAGTGACTAAGTTATGGCACTTCCCAAAAAGTATCTTTCTTCAGAGTTTGTTTTTACAGGCTTTGGAGCTGGTGACTCAGACATTTCTTTGTTGCTCAACTCTCTAATTAGAGTCTAAAGACATCACCTTCAGAAAGGGAGGGATAGTGGCCTTGATTTGGTCCAAACCCTCACTCCTATCATTCCCTGGATGAACTCCTGGAAATGATGTGTGTCTGTTACTTTGAGCCGATGAAAGGAGAAAGTGTACCCCCTGTTGCAGCCAGCTTCCCTAGAAGCAACCCCAGTCTCACCCCTACCCACCGCCCCACCCCGGTCTAGCTCCTGGAGATCTTTCAGAGGCTTCTAACCCTTCGAGACAGTCATTTAATCAAACACCTACTTACTCTGTGACCCCCTTGGAGTACCAGTCAAGTGCTGGTGGCTTGTAAGATACACAGTTTTATCACCACTTTCCTAAGGTGAGGAGAACCATAACCAGGGAGTTGGGGGAGGGGCCAGGAAGGGATAGAGCAAAGAAAGCTTTTCCAAATAGGCTAGGGGGAGCATGGAGCCAGGCGATTTCTTCCTCAGTCTAAAAGTACTGCGGAGAAAATGATGAATGAAGACAGGCACTATTTTGTTTTATGCGCCTTGGGAAGACACTGTCCCAGAGATTTGCTCCCCAGGAGCTTCACAGAAAGCATTCCCCTGTTCCCAGGGTGTTGGTGACTCCCACCACCAAAGGGCATGGCTGAGAGATTGCACTGAGTGCGGCTGAGCGGGAGCAGTTGGAGTTGTGCTCATTCTGATAGTCGCTGGAGGGATGGACTTAAGGGCATGCAGACCTCAGCATCACCAAGGCGTTTTCAACAGAGGAGAATTCCTGATTACGCAGGAATGTGACAAGGTTTGTTTTACGTGGTTATCAAAATCTCTGCACATTTTAAGAGATGGAACACTGGACAAGTTGCACACGAGAAGAGTGCCGGGTGATGTACAGACCAAGAGTTAGCAGGTGAGATTGAGTAACCACTGCTCAGGGTAAAAGAAATGAGATGCTTCAAGAAAATGCTTTATTTAAAAAAAAAAAATGATGTAAGTAGGCACCCACACCCAAATCTACCCAGATGATTTTTTTCTTCTTCTTTTGGCTTCCAGGGTTTAAGTCATGATTAACTGACATTTCTTTGTTTTGTCTGTCTGTTTTAATCAGATAGATCAAAGGAGAGTACAAATATATAGCTTCCCTACAAAATTTAACAGGTTTGGCACCAGGGGGAGGCCCACATTTCAACATGATATCAGCAAACAATTGATGCTTCTTTTTAATATTTTAAAATTATTTTTATTCTATTGTGTGTTTGTATATGATATGTATATACAAGGATGGTGCATGTGCATTCTTGGGGATGTGGGTGTGCACGTGCCAAGGCCTGTGTGTGTGTGGACAGCCTTGGTGTCCTCTTCCCTTTACCTTGTTTGGACAGAGTCTCTGTTTTTTACTGCTGTATAGTCCAGGTTAGCTGACCAAGTGAGCTTTGCCTGCTTCTCTTCTGGTCTCTGCCTCCCATCTTACCATAGGAATGCTGGGATTACAGGTACCTACTTTTGCATGTGTTCAGGGGGATTCAAAGGCCAGTCCTCATTTCTGCCCAGCAAATGCTTTACCCACCTACCCAGAGCCATTTGTATGATTTTAACTGACAAATAATGACTGTACGAATCACAAACATGTGAGATGCCTTGGGATGGTCTGACACATGTTCATAATTATGGATGAATTATCAAAACCAGTCAACAAGTTCACCATACCACAATGGTTTCAGGTTTGACAACCTGAGAAGTAGTTTGTTGGGAATAACAATGTGTTTTTTTTTTAAAAAAAAAAAGGGAAAGAAATATGAACATTTGTCCCAGAGTTTAAAAATGGATAGCTAGAGAAAGAACTTAGATTCCTTCTTATTCTTTTTATTTTCCTTTTTTTATGGTTTTTCGAGACAGGGTTTCTCTGTTTAGCTTTGTGCCCTTCCTGGAACTCGCTTTGTAGACCAGGCTGGCCTCGAACTAGATCCCATACTGTATATTTTCATAAGTAACAAAGTCATAACTAAGTCGATTGTCAAACATTGTCAAATGACCTTTCCAATAAAATTTCTCTGGTCAGGAGTTTTAGTACCTCCTTGGCAGCCAATTCCAGTACGTGGTTCATGCCTCCTCCACCTGTGTGGCCTGCATCAGCATCTATGGATTTCTAGACCCCTGTTCAGCTGGACATGGAAGAGCCCCATGGGGGTGTCTCATCCAAATGTTTACATGGACTCCTAGATCATCCTTCCATATCTTCTATGCCAACATTCCCCATCTCAACAAGTGACAGCACCATCTTTCAAAATCTGTTGAAGACTGCTAAGTCCATGGGGAGAATCCGCCCCCTCTCTACCACATCCATTCAATGCTCAAGTTTGTTCTTGGTCTGCAGAGACATTTCTTAACTTCTCTCCCTCTATCTTTCTATATCCTCCAGTATGTATTTAGGAGGCAATGTGATGTCTGTAAACTATCAGGCAAGCTCTATGTACAGCACATCATAGCTTCCTGTGCTTCTGATGCATCTAAAACATAGCCTGCAAGGACTCACATCCAGCCATCGTGCCATAAGTCACCACATGTCAGCCACAGTGGCACTGCTCCTTCTCACTGTACTACCTTCTTCTCTCCTCTCCTTTCCTGAAGTGGCTTTTCTCTTCTGCCTCTTCCCTACTTTGTGCTCACACTCTCACTAACATCCCATCAGGGCCTAATTGAATGTCCCTCCTTGAGTGAAGCTTTCCCTACCTCATAAATATAAACTTCATAGCACCTCAAATTTTCATCAGAGCATAATCATCCACTAATGAGAAATCTGTCTTTCCCTTAAGTGTAGGACCCCCAAAGAGCAGGGAGCACTTGTTCTAATCATTTTCCCATTTGCCTGAAACTTGGCTGGTACTCAAATATTAGATGGATGGTTGGATGGACAGATTAATGAATATTTTTGCCTGTTCTGTCTAAACCCCAAGCAGAGAAAATTCAAAGCAGGCTGCTTTCTCCAAAACAACTACAGGAACATTTGAGGTAAATTGTAATTCCTGATTAAATTAAACCTTAGTGACTTGAAATTCCATTGATATGATTAACTAATAAGATGATTATAACCATATAAGGGCTCTTTGTAATGAAAACAGGTATGTTTATACCTTACAAAATCATTGTGGGTAAGTTATATTTGTTGTTAATGTCTCTATTTTTAGGGTTGGGTGTACTGGAGTTCAAACCTAGAGCCTTGTGAAAGCTAGGCAAGTACTCTAACATAGCTGAAGCCCTGCTCCCACAATCCTGCTTTAGTTATTTATTTTGAGAAAAGGACTCATGTGGCTCACCTTGGCCTCATTGTATAACTGAGTATGGACCTTTGACTTCTGATCTTCCTCCGTCCATCTCCTGAGTGCCAGGGATACAAGAGTGGGCCATCGTCCTTGCCTTATAGAGTGCTGAGATTGAATCAGGGCCTGGCATATGCTCGGCAAATACTCTCCTGGCTGAGCTCTATCTCCAACCCTGTTCACAAATTTTTTGGCATTTATATCTTTGTAAACCTGTTTATTTTGGGCTCAGAAACATCAGGTTTCAGTTTTACTCTGATTATTGACATTTCATATGGGTATATCATATGTTAGTTGTGTCAGAAAAAGAGCAGAATAATTCCAATAAACTTTGTTCAACATTTGTAGATGTAACCATCTTATTAAATAAGAAACACAGAGCCAATGCAAAGATGAAAGCCCAAGAGGTCAGAGAAATAGCTAAGAGCTAAAAACCTTACCCTTCACTGCCGCTGCTGTCTTTCCCCTCAGCAAGAGAGATACTTCCTGTCTGTTTGTCTTTTTTATAGACTTTTTATTCTGACTTCTCATTGGTTGTAAACCCAACCACATGACCTCCTCATCACTGCCTGTCTGTACAGACCTCCAGGTCTTCTATGGTTGGTGTTGAGATTAAAGGCGTGTGTCTCCATGCTGGCTGTATCCTTGAACACACAGAGATCCGCCTAGCTCTGCCTCCCAAGAGCTGGAATTAAAGGCGTGTACCACCACCGCCCAGCTTCTGCTATGGCTTGCTATTAGCTCTGACCTCAGGCAACTTTATTTATTAACATGCAAATAAAATCACATTTCAATACAAATAGAGTATCACCATAAACATTACAATTTATTTATATATCAAGTCAAGTCTAAAGGTCTGACTAACAAAATATTAGCTTTCCATGTTTTTAATCAGTTTATGTCTGCCTTGTGGGATGCTGTCATTGCCCATAGGTCAGTTGCTTTACGTAGTAGATTGTAGTAATTGTTCAATGATCTACCCAATCTTGGTCACAGCCACATTGGTTGAGTGGGCCAGGTGGTGTTCTGTATTTCGTACATGTAATTGATCAACTATAAGTATGTATGACTGGTGATGCTGTTCCCATCATGAGAAGAAACTAAGGTACAGGACAATAGGCATCTTGGCCAAAGTCACACATTTAGAAGTCATGAAACTGGTCTCTTTACCCACAGTGCCTTCCTTACTCAACCCCTGGACTATCACAATAACTAATAAAATGAATAAATCCCTTTTCTTTTTTATTCACCATGGAATTACCACATTTTCCCTTTGATTTTTCAGAAATATATTTGTGAAGTCTATAATAGAATATTTTATCATTTCATTTTAATAAAATGTTTTATATCATATAATTTTTCTTTACTATCTTGACTCTGTGTTGCAGATACATGTTTTAATTGGTCACCAACTCATTATTACCTGGTCACTCATTCTAGTTCCCTAGCAACTACAAGATGGAGACTCTGAACATCTTCATTCTGCCTTCTTTTCTGACTCTAAGACTAGAGGAGTCCTGAAGGCCACACTGAAGTCCATAACACCTTCATCTCCAGATGAGCCAAAGTTCTCTTTGTTGAGATTTCCTCAGAAACCATATGACACTAAATTTCAGGTGTGTAGTCACGTCAGAATCCCCAGTGACCTTGTCACTCACCTAACTCTTGTCACCCCAATCTGTACAACCTACAGACAGACTTTTTCCCTGAGTCATTTTGTGGTAGCTTAAAATCTGAAAGGAAAGAAAAGGACAAAATGTACTTGAAGCAACATTTGCTTCATATTTAACTCCAGAGTACTGGATTCCCAAGGACTGTGCTAACCATGGGAGGTCAAGCCTCATGTGAAAGGAAGGGATGATAACTGACCTTCCTGGAGAGAAATCTCCTGCTTTTCATCCCAGCAGACAAGTTGAGTCAGAGTCCTGAGAGCTGACAGCTTCCTCTATAGATGCATTCCAGCCTGCTCCAAACAGATTCAACATTCATGAAACCAAAGAACCAGCAGAGGCCTCTGGGACTGCCTAGTCCAGTGGTTCCCACATGTTCCACCAGCCAAGATTCCTTTATCTCCTCCCCCTCATCTCGGCCATAAGCCATGAGTTGGGAATTTTTTTTTCAACTGAATTGAATGTGTTAAATTTAATGCACTATATTTGCCAATGTTTTTCATCAAAGATAAATACAAATAACTGTATGCAGTCTGAGTTTCCTCCACGGCCCTCATCCCTCAAGAAATTGAAAGTAATTTTTAATTCTAAGAAAGGAAACTTGGAATTATTCATTACAATGTTATAAAAAGGTTTGGAATTGCTCTTAGAACCTCATTATAATCTAGTAAGTCTGTGTGTCTAGATAGTTGAAATAGTCATATGTATCTATAATATTATAGATACTTATATATGTATATGTATGTATATAAAATCTTAAACCTTACTGAGGTCCATAGAAACATTGTGATCTACCCAAGATTATACTGCAAGGTAGACCAGAAACAACATGGACAATTGACTCCAATTCTACAAAACTCGGTGAGAATATTTGCTCAAAGTTGAGATCAACTGTTCAGCCAAGACTTGATAACAGCATCAGTTCACTAGAAAGTGAGAGCAAGCATCGAAAACAAATCTGCAGGAGTTAAGGAGTGAGATTTAGCACGTATCCTATGACACTGTGGAGAGGAATGAAAGCCCAGAGGTATGAGAAAAGCCTGGACTTGGCTATGAACTTTCCTGGAGAGTGTGTCGGATTGGAATTCAGCTGACAGATACTAATGAAGAGGTGAGAAATATTCAGGGTGAGTGTTCATGTCTTTACAGAGGAGGAGGAAACCTAAGGAAAACAAATTACATCAGTTAAGGCTAACAGGATAGAGATAAGAGAAGCAAAAGAGCCAGGGAGATAAGGTAAGCCCATGGGGTTAGAGAGTATTAGGAGGGCAAATCTATCAGAGTGGGGAGGGTGATGAGCAAGAGATCAGAGCTTCTAACAAAGGAGGTGGGCACATGAGTAATGGCAGTTCTGAAATTCGTTGGGTGAAAGACTCGTTTCTTTAAGTCAGGCTTCTTAGGGGATAAAATCTAAAAAGGTAAGAAAGAAAGAAATAGGAAGAATCTGCAAGAACAGAAGGGTTTGGGAAAAATGCTACTGACAAGAGCAGAGAAGGCATTTTTCCATGTGAGTGA